>JAODJX010000040.1:11681283-11691533 GCA_026776945.1 Isichthys henryi | reverse complement strand
CACCCAGGACCTGTTTGCCTTGGGTGACCCTACCAGGGGCATAAAGCCCCAGACAACATAGCTCCTGGGATCACTGTGGGAATGCAATTCAACTAAAATGCACTGGACGAGAGAATAAGCCGGAGAAGAAGTCTCTCAGCATTAGAAGATGAGACGGGTTAGGATCCTAACTCTGCGGGTTAGGATGATTTCCCCATAATCAGAAGGTCGCAAGTTCAAATCCTGGTAGAGTGATTTCACCATTAAGCCCTTAAGCAAGGCCCTTATCCTCCAATAGCTCCAGGGTTAGGCTTAATTGTATGTTGCTTTGGGTAAAAGCATCTGATAAAAAAATGGAATTCTGTGGTACCCCAATGGTTTTATTTGGAAAAAGACTTATCCTTTGCCATCTTGTTTAGTCACGTCCTCCATCAGAAACGGTGAAGAAATACTCACAGAGCTGCCGAAAGCAGAAATCAGTGCCCCCCCATTCCCACTGCTTTGGCCTCCCATTGGTTTCCATTTTACTGTAATTAATGACCTTCTAAATTATCCAAACTCAGATACCGATTCATAGCAACCAGACTGACACATTTAAGCTTATTTAACTAACTGATAAATATAATGAAATGTCTTCACAACATCTTTTTTTTCAAGCTGTGCTATCATTCTGGGGACATTTTCTCAAAATTTGCTGTCACAGAGACAAGCTAGAAAACTAATGCAAATATACAGACACACACACACACATGTAGGGTATACCTATCCTTATGGGGCCCGCTCATCCACTTCTATGGGAAAAATGCTAACGCTAATTATGACAACCTTAACCCCCACCCTGCCCTAACCATAACCATAAGTAACCAAGCAAAATACAAGAGTTTTTGCATTTTTAACTTTTTCATAGCAGTCATTGATTTTTATAAAATAGAGTTTTCCGTTATGGGGACCAGGAAACCGGTCCCCATAAGGGAAAAAAAACAGATATTTATCACATTATGGGGACATTGTGTCCCCATAAGGATAGGTATACCCACTCACACACACACACACACACACTGATCAGCAGGAACTCTGGCCAGTAATACCACAGCATATAAGAGTCACACAAAGAGGAAGCGAACAGAACCCCCCCAACCCCACACACACACACACACACACACACACACACCCACACACACGCACCCCTAGCCAGCGGCTTCCTCCCGGTGCCAAAGAGACAGCCGTTCTCAGCAGCCGCTGGAAACCTGCCGTTGAACATGGCTGGAGTTTATGCAGCAGCTTCGGGGTGCTGAGTTCATTATTTACAGCAGATCCCTCCTGCCGTGGAGCTCATCAGCATCTGGGTTCGCGGAGACTCACCCGAGTGAGGTCCAGGTTTGGGCTGAATGGGGCCAAGTCAAGCCCAGCCAGGTGACTGACAGGAGAATTCAGGCAAGTAGACAGGTAGTAAAATTACCAGTTTGACACTCCCCGGATTGCAGGATCTACCAAGGGGGACCTATCGGTAGGGATGCCGGACACCCTATGAAATTTATTTCTGGCTGCTGGTCAGGCAGAACTCACGACTATAAATTAGAGCAAATCCGCAGTTCATGTCAACCTACAGTAGAGCTCTCTCTCACTACACACACACATGTTTGTAATTATATCTTTGTGGGGACTCTCCATTCATTTCTATGGAAAACTCTAATCCCTGCATGATGGCCTTATCCTGTACCCAGCCCTAACCTTAACCATAAGTAACCAAGTAGCCAAACAAAATACAAGACTTTCAGCATTTTTACTTTTTTGATTGCAGTCACAGATCTTTGCGGGGACCTGAAAAATGGTCCCCACAATGTCAAAAACAGGTTTTTATTACATTGTGGGTGACATTTGGTCCCCATAATGTAATATAAACCTAATCCACACACACACACGCTCCGTGAGGAGCACCATTTCCCATGGACTGAAGGACAAATCATCTTCTGCCACCTTCAGATGAGAGTGCAATATCAGCCAATCAGAGATGCCCTCTGAAATAATTGCAAATTCATCCAATGGCCTCCATTTGATGTAATTAGGGATCACTCTCCAGCTTCTGCTGGATTTTCCAGACCAGGAGAAAGGCTTAGGCCAGTGGTGCTTAACCAGGGATGACTTTGGACAGTCATTAATTTTAGGACTGAGTCGTTTTGTCAGATGTTTTTATCAATACAGTTTTGGAATGATAATCTCTAGCAGTGATGGGTGTGAGCAATGGTGACCATTTGCAGTAATGACCTTTAGCAGTGATTGTATTTAAAAGTGATGACCTTCAGCAGTGATAACTTCAGGCCATGATGGATTTGTAGTATCTGTGGCTATAGTGGTGATCATTGGAAGTGATGACCTTACGCAGTGGTTGTATTTAAAAGTGATGACCTTACGCAGTGATGGCATTTAAAACTGATACATTTTTGCAGTGGCCGTCATAAACAGCAATGTTCTTAGGCTTCCCACTTGTACCATGCATTCAGTCATATGACCACACCCTTAAATGTGACCACCCTTTCTGTAATGGCACCACCACCACTTTACTCATGGGTGCTGCTGCACCATTTGCTGGTGGTATGAAGCTCAGTAAGTTGCTGTGCCTGTACTGTGAAGGTTGCTGGTTCTAATCCCATGTTTACAACATGGTGCCTGTAATCTGAAGCTTCTAATCCCAGAGTTAGGATTCTGTTTATGCAATCAGAAGGTTGTTGGTTCAAATCCCACGGCGCAGCAGAGTCATTTAAGTGCTAGAGCCCTTCAGCAGGGCTCTTGATGATAATTTCTCCAGGGATTTCTCAAAAATGTACATAGTTTTAGATAAAAGCTTCTTTCAATACATTTTGTGCACAAGCCCGTCTTTTTAGAAGCGAAAGAAGCAAGTGTATAATATATAACAAAAAAGTGTAGAACATATCTAGAGCTATAAAGAGGCTTTGCGTAACTGTGTGAGGGACAGCAGAAGGGCAATAGAAGACAAACAGCTACCAAATGACCTCTGGTTATCCGCAGATGGAGATTTATCACATTTCCAGTCAGAAGAACCTTAATTTTAAGCAGCAAGTTAAACTTGTTATCTTTGCATAGCTGGTAGAACATATATTGTTATATAACTAACATGAAATGAGAGGGATTCCTGAAAACAAATAACAGACTCTAACGAAGAGATGCAGTGTATGCGGCGTGGAATAGGTACGCTTTATTAAAAACACGTTTCGTTCATATTATCCTTGGCATTCCACCTTCCAACCTATTAGCATTAGCCTTCGCTACGGCTATCTGTCATGGTAATCGCCGTAAAGCATTCGCGGCAGCAGAGGTCCTCCGGTCAGCCCCGGCAGCTGCATCATCCCTGCTGCATGCCAGCGCCAAGCCATTTTAAAATCAGATCTCACCATGAGTAGCTCAAAGGCGGAGGAGATTTCCTAAGCCGAGCGCTGGACTTAATGGCTAACACCGGGAATTGGCTGGATAATTACAAGCTATTTACAGCCAGTCAGGGGAGAGCAGCCTTTGATATCACCTGCTTATCTCCCACCTTCCATGTTACCTTCTCGGAGTCCATGGTGGAGGATCCGGCGGCGAAAATCCATTCCTGCTTTAAAGTGTGAGCAGCGTGCTGTGGAACAGCAGCTCAGGGATTTCAACAAACTCTCGCTTCCCCATCCCAAAGAAGGAAAAAACTCTTCCTGGAAACTCCTAAATAGTATTTCATACCTGCTTACATAGACCCAAGAAAGCAAGTCTGATGGAGTTTCAGCGCGACGATGAGATGGGCTGCGTTACCGCTTCACTTTATTGGCAGGGCTGATAGCTCGTACACTGGACCCACTGCGGATGACTCAAAATGTAGCAGAATGGCACTTATTGTTGACT
This sequence comes from Isichthys henryi, assembly GCA_026776945.1. Taxonomy (NCBI): domain Eukaryota; kingdom Metazoa; phylum Chordata; class Actinopteri; order Osteoglossiformes; family Mormyridae; genus Isichthys; species Isichthys henryi. The sequence continues at coordinate 11,687,663 of JAODJX010000040.1, read as the reverse complement.
CCTTTCATTGGCTCCCAATGGGCGCTCACATTGAGTACAAGGTGGTGGTTTTCAGAGCAGTTAATGATACCTAACTCCATCTCGCATTGTTCGGTCAGTAAATCAGTGTTACCCGCTGAACCCTCCAAGTCTAACTCGGCTACCCAACAGTATCTGGTCAGTAGAGTTCCTCATAGCCTTCAAGGTGGACCACCCCGAATAAGTCACCCAACCACTGACCTGCTCACTGTCCTCATTGGCTATCCCTTCATCATGGGCTCTTACACGGCCAGATTAAGTGGACCAAGGGAACAGCGCACATGATGTCACCTCAGAAAGACACAGAGCTGATTGGTGGCTCGTGAAATTCAAAGGTGCATCTAACACAGGGAACGCGCTACGTAGGCAAAATGGAAACCAATGGGAAGCCAAGAACAGTATTCAATGAAATTAAATATATTACATATTAAATTGCTTCAAGTTGTTCATAGAGACTCAGGGATGGGGGCGGGGGGTGTGATGCCCCTGGCAATGTGCCCAAATAGCTAATCCCGGTCTGGTCTCTTGGATTCACTGGTTGCTCTTTCATGATTTTTGCATTTCTGGGGCTTTTATTTGACTGCCTGTTCTGAGGTCAGCCTCTAACAGCGTTTCACATGGATTTTGCTCCAGTGCCAATCTGCGCTTGTTATTGGTTCCTAACTGAAAACTCAGCCCAGCCTTGTACCAAAGTCAGCACCTTGACAGCTGCATGCCTGCTAGGCCTCGCTTGTGCATCGCTTTAGACAAAAGCCTCAGCTAAATAAATGGGGAGGTAAGGAAGAGAAGGTCTGCAATAGAGCGGGATGCTACGGGCGGTGCTCGATCGATGTGGCGTGTTGTGGCGTGTTCACCCGCACGGACACGTGCAAACTGGAGGCTGTTCCTGAGCACGTGGAGCTCCGAGAACATGCAGGAAGCAGACACAGCTGAAAGACAGCGATGTATCAGAAAACTGCCCCACTTTCATCTGTTTAGCATGCAGCGATATCCATGTCTCACAGAGCCGAAGTGACACCCGGGCTCCGGAGCCAGTCGCAGCATTATATACATGGCAACTCCACCCCAGCCCCAGAAGCCATTAAAAGTGCAGATCATGTGACCAGTTAGGCATGGCCAGCCAGAGCAAAAAAACAAGATGGTTCCTTCTGATGCTCAGTCCACGAGGGTGGAAAAAGATCTTAAAATAAATGCAGCTTCATCAAAAGCGAAACAACCAAAGAGACCGGGATGTCGGCTCATTACCAAAAAGACAGTTTCATTTTGGCTGGGCTTGTGAATAAGGAGGGTGGTTAGGCAGCCCCAGTGACACGCTGGGATATATAAGGATGGGTTACTATCAAAGCATAACTGCTTCGGAAAAAAATAAAAAATGCAGGACTGCCAGCGGTATAATCTATCTATTATTTGGATAACGATATGTACTGACAGATAAATGCAGAGATGTACGGAGAGGAGAAAAGAGGAGGAATATTGGAGGAGGGCCAGAGGAAGAGAAGAAAGGAGGGATGTAATGGTATAGGAAGAAAAATGACCTGATGAAAAAAAACATAATTATGAAAAAGGCCTTTACAAATTTTCTGGGCGCTGTGAAGCCCTCAGTCTGGACACTGACCTTTTCCATCTTTAAACGTCACTGCCAGTGTGTATGTAACTATTTAGCAAAGAATCTTGGCTGTGGGGTGGGGAGGGGGAGTGTGTTTTGTGGTTGAAAAGCAGAATGAAGACTTAATGGCAGGGAGGGTGTGTGTGGTGTGAGTGAGGGAAAAGATAATCTGCTGTCACTGAGAGAGAGAGAGAGAGAGAGAGAGAGAGAGGAAGATCGAGAAAAAGACAGATGGACAGGACTTTTCCCTTAAAAATGTTAAAAATGCGCCACAAACATGTAGTAAGTAAATGTCAAGCAGGGAGGCAAGAACGAGGGTGGGAGTGCTGTTATGCGGAGTGGAGCATGCTGGGAAAACAACTCCTCTCTCAGTACCTACTCAAAACTCACTGGCTGTAGAAAATGTGCCTAATCCATTCTGATCCACGGCAGGGTATGTGGGATTTACATGAAGACTGGGCCGCTTGCTGAGGGACAGAAAATCCCAATGATACCTAAAGAGTCAGCAGGATAAGCTAATGGTTAGCCTGCATGTTAACCTCCGTTATAACATGCAGTAACATGCTGCTTAGCGTCAGCTGGAGAATCTGTCGACGGGCGTCCCTGAGGCTGTGGTCTTTGCGGGCCGTCGGACGACGTGCCAATTATTACTGCCCACATCACTGAGCATGTCAAAGTATGCGAGCAGACGTTGCTGCGAAGTGGCCAGTCCTGAGCTCGTTGACATGCACATAAGTAATAAGCATCCAAGGCTCCGGGTTAGGACTCATCAGAAGGTTGCAGGTTCTAATCCTGAGGCTGCTAGACTGATTCTGCCACTAGGCCGCTGACCAAGGCCCTTAACCCCTGGCTCCAGGGGTGCCGCACGCTGGCAGTCCCTGATGCTGTGACCCCCAAACTTGCTCTCACCTGTCTGCGTGTCCCATGGTGAGCCAGATGGGGTAGGCGAAAAGAGAATTTCCCCACAGGGATCACTGAAGTATCACTGTCCTATGATGAAGTAGCGATTATAGCAGGGGGTTCTAAAAAAAGCATGAGGGAGGCGGAAAGCAGTGCCAGCCCCTCAATGCCCGCTTGGCACACTGAGAGCCTCGGGCTTGTCCTGCCTGAAAAACACCACAAACATGCTTCATGTGACAGTGACACTAACAAGCCTAACTCCATTAGCCTTAGTGAAATCACATCAATCTATCTTTGTTATTGACTCCTAACCCTGTTTCTTAAATCTGAGTAGTATTCTAATGAGTTGATCTTGGATTATGTCATAGCCCAGAGAGCCTTCGGTGCCACCAACCTGCCTGGACGCGGCACCCCTTACACACTAGGGCTCCTTCTTGTCCGTCTTGGCTAAACATGTTTCTGTTTTTGTTGAACTCGCTTTCCTCGCCGTATATCCCACGTCTTGGGGGATTTGACAGCGAGGCTGTTCGCCTCATATACAGGATGGATGAGGAGGCAGAAGCCCGAGGGTCCAAATGCAAGGATCTCGGCGTTCCTGCAGCAGCAAACGGGGAGGAGCGTGGGAGGTGGTGTGTGTGTGGCGGGGGGGTGCTGCGTGCGTGTGCTTAGCATGGACACTCTCCAGCAGCATTTCCTGCTTTCGCATCTGTCTCTTTACCCAGCACTGGGTCCAAAATCAGCTCTCCGCGTATGTGTTGCTGTTTAGATTTCATGCCCTAGAACCTTCTACGGTTCCCCTTTGGCCACAAAGTGGAGGGTGGGGTCAGGGAACCGGGGGGATAGATGGGCGTGTGCATTCAGCTAAGGAAGTTTAATCAGAGAGAACAGTATGTATGTGAGTGTGTACTTTAGAACATTCTCCAAGCAGGCAAATGAAATAAAACACAAACCCACTTATTTCTGGTTGGTTTGGCGAACTGCCCGTGGCGGCATATTGATTACACGTGGCGGGATGCAGGCCACAATGTGGTGAGGACCGATGGTTCCGGCCTCGTGTGTGTTTGCCACGCCATACCCCGCAGTGACTAGCGTGGATCGGGGGCCCCGTACAGGATTGAGCTCAAGGCTCCACGTGGGAGGAGGTGAGCACTTTCAAGCTCTCAGATAGATGCCACTGGGAGTTGCAGACTCCCCCACTCGCTCCCCTGCTCCTCCTGCAGGATTGTACGATCACTGCCCACTTTAACCGTGCGAGCAGAAACATTCATGTCCATTTTACAATTTCTCTATTTAGCTGACGCTTATATCCAAAGTGATGCATAATTTTAAAAGGGTCAGCTAATTGTTCGAGCAATTTGGGGTTAAGGGTTTCGCTCTTAACCCTTGTGGACTCTGGGATTTGAACCTACAACCTTCTGATCACAAGCACAGCGTCCTAACCTGCAGAGCTCCACAGCGTCCCCTACTGGTCATCTCCTTTACTGGGCAGACTGTGGCACACACAAAGGCTGGCCTGCTCTGGACAGTGAAATCAGGGTGACAGGAAGTGAGATGAGAGCCTGTGTAGATGCAGGTGAGATGCGGATAACACCAGCAGAGGCTTATCGGCAGAAGGGAAACATAAGAAAGCAGAATAGAGTCTCAAGAAGGGCTACAATGGGACGGAGAGAAAAATAAGAACCCGATGCCCTTATCTGTCTGCCCCAGGGATGTCCAGCTCCTCCCTCACCAGTGTAACATGCCTTACACGTTTCTACAACCGGATGTGTACTGACCTAATTCAGATTAAGCAGCAGTGCTACTTGCTTCCAGTGGAGACATACAGAGGCAGAAAAGAGTTCATGACCACGGGGCTACTGTCTCTGTGACACTGATAAAACATGGAATAGAAAAAGAAAGATAGGGCAGAGAGTGCGTCCGCGTGCGCTAGGAGACCAGAGCCTGGGTAATCCCCAGCACACCATGTAAGCAAGCCAGGTTGCTAAGCGAACGGCCAGACGTGGAGCTCGAGTTCTGACAAGTCAAGGATACCACGCTCATCTCCCGCAACTACGGCCCTCTGGACCGACGCACCGCAGGCCCAGCGGGGTCGCTAATAAGGACATCATGTCTCCGTTCCTTTGGTTTTACCCCGTGCTCGTCTGGCAGGTTCAATCAGCAGCTTTTGTCGCTGGTCAGCATCTCCATTTGTAGAGGAAACTGGTTTCAGTACAAAAGATGCTTTTACAGAAACTGCCCTGAATGCAAAACATATACGTAAACAATACGCCAAATTAGGGGTCCAACATGGCACGGTTGATGGCTGTTGCCCCCCCCGGCCATATCATACAGTGTGTGAAGATGAATACAGGGAGCGGAGCAAGGCCTGCTGTGGTCTGTGGGGGGGTGCTGTAGGTGTGAACGGTACATTCCCTGCTAATGTAATTGCTAATTTACGGCTGGGGAGAGGAGGTCGGCGATCCCCTCTGCCGCTCCGCATGCTCGCAGCATGTACAGCGATGCGACGCTGCATCCTAATAGCGTCACACCAAACCCCCCCCCCCCCGCAAAATTAAACCCTCACACCCTCCATCACCCACAAATATGTCATAATGCAAAAGGCTGTGAGGGTCTTTGCAGACATATGAAGGATGTGATAATCCATGATAATCCATGATAATCCCTTCCGAGAAAATGCATAGATGCTTCCGCATGTTCTGCTAGACATTGCCGGTGTCGGGTGAGGGTGGGGGGTTGCAAGACGATGTAACAAAAAATCTGATAACATCGGCGAAATCTCCTGAGGGGGACCTCCCCGCAGTCAGCAAAATGGCCAATCAGCATTACGTACTAAGGGGAACCAACCAGTCAGAGTAATGTACTAAGGGGACCCTGCCAATCAGCGTCATGTACTAAGGGTACCTGGCCATTCAGCATTATGTACTAAGGGGACCCAGCCTCTCAGCATCATGTACCAAGGCCGTTCCGAATCACTGGCACCGTTATTGTGGGGGTTGTGGGCTGAGAAGTTTCGGGAACCCATGTATTAGAAAACACATTGTAATAAATGGGGCCATTCAACTTTTACACCTCTACCTGACATTCTCCAACTTTTACGTAACACTAACTTGGCTGTTCTTTGGTGCAATCAAGTCAGTCTCGGTAGTACAGTATATCTTTTGTGTCGACTGTTAAACTCTCTGCATTTGTATATAAAAGATTATTCCTGCCAGTTGTCACATGGTATATTTAACTGAAGCAGTTATGTTCCATTACCCTCACTGTGTTCTATAAGACATCCATTCATCATGCGACGGCCTCCAGCTTTGGCCAAGGGGCACCCAGTCCAGCCGTCATCTACAGTCGCCACAAACGCACCTATGACCCCATCACAGTGACACACTGCTCATAACTTTACCTCCAACTGGCAACTATGACTCCAGCCACCGAGCAAAGTATCAAAACAAACTACAATATTTTCTATTTAAAAATACTAAAATACATTTCACATACTTGTATATCACAAGGACACTGACTCCAGTGGCTAAGTATTTGACATTTTTCCGGTAGACAATATAAATGCGAAACCAAACAAATATTCTGAAGTGTCTACAATATATCCCAACCAGTCATGTGAACACTCAGATAATGGTGAGTCAGTCGAATGAAAAAGTAATATTAAATTTAGAAAGCTGTTCTTTATTGTTCTTGATTGGCCTAAGCTTGAATGGGTCAATGAGGCAACAGGGCAAGCCATGTGACCACTTCATTGTTTCCAGTTGGCTACACCTAAGCTTGAACGGGCCAATGAGGCAACAGGGCAAGCCATGTGACCACTTCATTGTTTCCAGTTGGCTACACCTAAGCTTGAACGGGC
>JAODJX010000040.1:11655781-11667981 GCA_026776945.1 Isichthys henryi | reverse complement strand
ACCCAGGCAGGGATTCGAACCCGGGTCCCAGAGGTGTGAGGCGACAGTGCTAACCACTGCACCACCATGCCGCCCCTTTTGTGTAATTATTCTTATTTATAAATTATATGAATATATGAATGGCTTTGTCTGGGCCCCCTTGTGCCGATTGGGCCCGAGGCAGCTGCATGGCTTGCCTATACCTGCATCCGGCCCTGGGGGGGGCCAATCTTGGCAGTTCTGCCTTGGACTGGCCTTCATTGCTTTTGCATGGAGGTGGGGGGGGGGTATTTGAGGATTTAAATGAAAATTTCAGCTGCCGAAGGACTGAATGGTCCTTATAATGGAACACTAGTGGACTTGTGTTGCCCTTCATCTACCGGAAAGATGAATAGAAGGAAGAGAGAGCGATAGAGAGACAGGGGCAGAATGAGAAGAGAAGAGTAAACAGACTCCACATTGTGCAAAAAGGCTTCCTCACATTCGTCACGCTCTTATCACCACAATCTCTTTGTACGTTTTTCACTTTTAGTCACGTCACTGGTGAAATGTCACTGTTGTTATTGTATCATGCCTCACTTTGTTTATATATGAAAGGTTAATTGCATGTAGAATGGATTGACTTTTATATTTAAAATCATATTAGCAAAGTCCTTTGGGAGGAAGGAGAGCTGAGCAGGGGAGAGGTGGGACGGGTAGGGTGGGAGTGACAGGGACCGGGAGCCAATCAGGTGATAGATAGCAGATGGCGGGAGGAGCGCGCTGCGGCTGTGCTGCACGGCCGGTTTATAGAGCGCAGTGAAATTTGATAAGAGGCCCCCGTCGGGGAGGACGAACGGGGGGAGACGCTGGAGGGAGTAAGAGGAGCGATAACGAGCGGGAACAAAAACCAAAACAACAGATAGTATCGGGTCCCGGCAGGCGCAGATAAGGGGGGCCTATGTCCATCCAAGGGGGCCAAAGGGGTCCACACACACACACACACACATGCACACGCAGGTTTGTAATTATATGTTTGTGGGGACTCTTCATTCATTTCTATCAGGAAACTCTAATCCTAACATGACGACCTTAACTCTACCCATCCCTGACCTTAACTATAAGTAACTAAACAAAATACGAGACTTTTGGCATTTTTAGTTTTTTGATTGCATTTCCAGATTCAAAATAACAGGTTTTTAAAACATTGTGCGGGACATATGGTCCCCCCTAATGTAATTTAAGCGTAATACACACACACACACACACACACATTGCAGGAGCTCTGTAGTTAACCTCCTGCACAGGGCTGTGATCCCATACACAGACGGACCCTTACACCCAGTGGCATTGAGATGCACAGACAATGGAGATGTTATCCACACTTGGCAACCCTCTGGCAGGGATCCTCCCACACACGTGTGTGTGTGTGGGGGTCTCATCCCCTTGTTAGCAGCCTGCTGGCCTCGGGGACGCAAACATAATGCAGCTGCGGGCCGCAACTCTGTGAGAGCTGAGAACCAACCGGCAATTCGAATAGAAAAGAGACAAAGAAGGACTGCAGAAATTACTGAATAGCCAGGCCCCTCTGGTGTGGGTGGTGGGGAAACGGGTGTTATTGGTTCCAGCCCCTAGAAGTGCTCAGAGAATAGAGTAGGTCAAATCAGTTGCTTAGCAACTAAAATATCCATTAATTGTAGTGTGTCCTTCCTGGTGTGACAGAAATCCCTTACGGTTAATGAAATTACCCCGAAAAAGCTGCGATCAAACATATTCCTGAAGGTACAACAGTAGAAACCCTTTTGTGAACAGGTGCTGGACTCAGCGTGGTGTGGCAGTGTGGGTAGGGGGGTGTTTTAGGGTGTTAGTCATCCTCACTGAAGCGGACCCCCCCCCCCCCCCCCCCAAAGCAGTCCCAACAGGCCACAGGCTGCTGTGAATGGCTAAATTCTGCCTGCTGATTAATATGAAGGCAGCGCACAGCATCTTAATCCACACAAGAGACATGGCTGGTTTCATGCGCCGAAACAGGGAATCGAGGTCTGACACACACACACATACACACACAGAATACAGAATACGGGGAGAGAGGGATGAGAGCAAGGCAATAAGCAGAAGAAAGGGAGGTGAAGGTGCCTGCTTCAAAGCCTGTTCTAAGGCTTCACTAAGCTTCACTAGGCTTCATACTCCTTGGACTTTAATTTGGCGACAGGCCAATTTCTTAAGGAGAGAAATAGAGCCTAAGTCAGCATGGAGAGGGGAGGCCCAGCCAACCAATCAGGGACATCACGTGGATAAGAAGGTCAGGAAAGTGAAGGATGAAGGCCAGGGGCCAGGACTTCCCAGTGAGGAGCAGCCCAGTCTGCCACAGGCATCATTGTCATGTGATGCATGTGCAGTCAGATGCACCAATCAGAACCAAGCCCACCTGCTGTCTGCGCAGTCTGAGATCTTAATTACTTTATTCCAGTGGTTATTGAGATGTTGACTACTCCATGTGTTTCAGTCGTGTTCCAGCTGTCACTCAACTGACAATTAGTGGGTCTTTTTTAATTAATTAATTTAGCAGACACTTTTATTCAAAGCTTTTGCTATTTTTTGAGGAAGCAGGCTCAGACAGTCCCTGGAGTAATTGGGATTCGAACGAACAACCATCCGTGGGATTCAAACGAACAACCTTCCAATGACAGACATGGTATCCAACCTGCTGAGCGACACACCAGGTTTGGGTACCTCTGACAAAAAAAATGTCTTGTTCAGTCAAGCCTCTGGATCAGAACAGCAAATGATTCCTAAGTCAAGATGAGCTTTGATGAGCTGGGGGTTTATTTCGGGTGCAATAGGAAGTCAGTAAATGGGGGATATTTGAAAGATCTCTGTGCTTCCTATTGAACGTCCAGGGCATCTCTGTGGTCACGATCACATGGTGGGGGGACTCTACTTCGTGCGGTGAGACGCTGCCGGCAGAATGTGACAGAATGACAGGAACAGGGCACAGTACAGCGGGATTCTAGGTCATGCACTCCTTGACCAAAGAGACCAGCCTCAAAGAAAAGGCCGAACCCTCTGACCCGCCGCTGTCTTTGATGACGACTTCCACTATTATCCTACTTCCATTTTCATCTTTTATCTGAGAACAAAAGAACTTAACAGAACTTAAGAAATTCTGCAGCAGCATTCATCTATGCCTTCGGTTTCTGATAAGATTAAAATTAACATTAAGATGGAATTTACAGATCGCAGGGGGACATTGTGGTGCAGCGAGTGCACAGGGGAACATACATATAGTCAAAGAGAAGAAGTACACATGGTGCAAGCAAGTAAATGTGCTGCAAACAGATTTTACAGACAGTACACAAACAGAAAATCCTGAATGTTGCTTTCCGTGATCCATGAACCCACCCCTTGGTACAGCCCGCCCTGTGGCCTCAGCTGGTTACCAAGTTAACCCCTAAAATGTGTGGTGGGGGCAGCCCAGGTTCAGATTCTGCCGTGAGGCACGGATAGTGCTGAGACACGGTCAGACGAGGTCCCTGTTCGGCTCATGTTCAGGGCGGCTCTGGCAAAGCTATGTGAGCCGTTTCGCCGCTAGGAAACTATTTCAAAATGAAAAAAAAATAGTTGTCCTTACTAAGTCTTCAATTCAGCTCCCTTATCTCACCTCCATTTGCTGGTTGACACCTGATGGCTCTGGTTGACATGTGATCGTGTCCCCCGTTGCCAGTTCTCATTATCGCCCCCTGTTGGCTGCAACACCATATCACATGCCCCCCCAAGTAGGCCAGGAAAAGCAGGAAAAGTAAGGTCTGTTGACAGAGAAGCAGCTCATTACCACTTCACTGTGATGCTGAGGCCACAGCATGTTGGACGACGGGAGGCCAACATGGGTTCTCTGCCTCGCGACATGCCCTGGCTGGAATCCTCGCTTTGCGGGATGTCAATGAGTTTTTAGCGTGCCGCAGACAGCAATGGGATTTCTCTGCACGTCTTCCACTACTGGGCCCCCTACCAGACCTGAAGTTTGCGCAACAAGCCGGTTTATTTACACCCCTGACGACCGAACTGGCACTTGGGGCCGATGATGAGACTGCAGGGACCAGCATCTCACTATCTTCCCAGGTCTTCCCACTGAGGTGGACCCCCCGCTAATATCTCTGTGGGATTCCACACACAGTCATGGTGTTAAATGGCAGGCCAGACCTGGATGCAGCGGATTGGCCAACAGGTGCTGGGCTGATCACGTGACTCATACAGTCCTGATATAACGTCAGTGTAATGGCTCAGGACAAACCTTCACAAAACAGGTGGAGCAAAAAAAAACAAAACAAAAAAAAAAAAACAAATCTAGCAGCTTGTATCACGAAGCAGGATTTCTTGCTTAGCCTTCTCAGATTTAAGGTGGTCTGGGCTAAATGTAAGTGAACAAAAACGAAGCCCATTTAAACTGGGCTACCTTAGATCCAACACATTATCTAGCTCAGTGTTTCCCAAACCAATCCCTGGGGAACCCCAGACAGTCCACATTTTTGCTCCCTCCCAGGAAAAGCAGTGGGAAACACTGATCTAGCTAACCAACAAATCTGGCTTCATGATACAGCCCCAGGACCAAAAAGCCCCATAAAAGGTCCTTAATGTCCCCCCCCCCATACCATCATTTAACTGGTGGAGGATTTTAAATATTCTTTCTGTGATTTTTGAGAAAGCGGGGTCAGACCGTCCCTGGTGGAACTGGGGGTTAGGGGCCATGCCCAGAGGCCCAGTGATGAAATCATTCTGCTGACTCAGGGATTTCAGCCAGTGACCTTCCGATCACAGGTACTGCATTCTAACCCACTGTGTGACACAACGCTCCATTTAATATTTAACAACCCCTGTATGAAACCATGTGACCTTCCTTGTATTTTTCCACGACCAGATTTTGTCACTAAGTGTTTTGAGCCTGCCAAAGCTCAAACATCTCCCCACCGTAATCCCACAAGATCTCAGCGGTCTGCTCTTCTCATACGCTGCTCTCCTGCCTTATCACTCCCAAGTCACAGATCATTTTTAACCCTACCTGAGTCACTCTGGGATCTGTGTCACACTCTCTCTATGGTTGTGAACTTCCTGATCACCACACCACTGTCACCTTTGTCTATTTTTGTCTTCATCTCCACTGGATTGCACTTTTTTTGGTATATGCGGTCATTAAAATATATCCCTGTTGAGATCGCAGAGAAGATCTGCCAGACCTCTTTGTAACCTTCCCAGAACCATCCGGATGTTTCCATGCTGATTCCGCTCGCCTGGCTGCCTCATTCCCTCGGGCTATTTTAGTTTCCGAATTTCCAGACCACTTGACGTGTGACTGCAGTATCGGCAGTTCAGATCCCAAGAGGAGCTTTGCAAGTCACCCTGGATAAAGACATCCAATAATAAAATTAATAACATTTAAATTAAAAGAGTCAACTTGTTCCCCACTAGGGTAAAATGCATGCCCTGTTGCAGCCATCCCGCAGGCAAGCTATGCTTCAGTCATACTCTGTGTACTTTCAGAGACAAACAACTTTATTTAAATATTACACTTTCATAGCTCTCACTCCCTATTCAGACAGATACTGCAGAAGAGCGTCTTTTCCAGGGATCTGAATTTCTGGTTAGCTGTGTCCTGTAAGGGTACAGCTCACTCGCAGGGATGGGAATTTCTGGTTAGCTGTGTCCTGTAAGGGTACAGATCACTCGCAGGGATGGGAATTTCTGGCTGCAAATCTCCCAGCTGCCCTTTTCCAGGGAGCGGCATCCACAACATTTAGGTCACGCAGGACGGCAGACACAGCTGTTCAGTCCAGGTGACCCGGCTGGGCCCGGAAACTGGAGCACGGATCTCGAAGACATGACCCTCCCCAACAAACAGTGCATTCATCATTTGGGGATTTTAACAAAGCCGGCATTCAATCTTCATTAGGAGGTCAGCTGGAGCAATTCTCAGTTCGTTTCCTGCTTCTTAATAGCATTAAAAGGCAGAATCTGGGAGCGTGAGGTGCATAGAGATGTCCCGTCTGCCGAAGGAGGCCATGTGAGAGCATGCACACGTACGTACCGGCACAACCTTCTTGTACTGTTGAACAAATTACAGTCACACACACAGACCGATACGTTGGTAAATGAATAATCACATTCTGATCAAATGTAATTTAGAAGCAGGTTAATCATAAAACATTTATGTGCAAAGGCACGGCTTATTAGTCAACACCATGTAGCACCACAAGGACACCGAAGGTTAGTAAACTTGAAATCTTCTTGACTTCCTTATTGCGTGGGCAGCGAATACTGTTTGCTTGCCTCTCGTTAGGCTAACGAGTGCTCATGATTGCCCCTAAGTAGATTCTTTAAGACACTTCAGCCCAGCCTGCTTCCCTCACACTTGTTCGACAAGCTGCACAGAAGGACATCACAGTTGAAGAGCTACCTTCATCACTCAGAAAATGGCAGTTTTGACCGGGGAGTCCTGGCTATCTCTCAAGGGTGTGCCATTCGTCTCAAAAGGAGGGGATGTGCCTCTTCTCGCAGGTCACAGTATCATCAACGTACTGGTGCTCATTGGTGAGTCAGTAGCATTTAAGTGGCATTCAGGGGTGCGTTATTTGATAGATACCCCCACTCCCCTTACTTTGGGCATCGAGTGGGGTGACCTGAGGTCAACCCAGCCCTGCCCCCCTCATCACCAAGTAATTCTAATTGGTAGCCTGCCTAGCTCACAAACTAGAATCGGGGTGTTCACTCCGACAAGGTTGACAGACCCATTGTCAACTGATGTGACATGCAGATGACTGATTGAAAATCGATCGCGCATCAAACCTCCCTTATCCAGGCAGAGTGGGATGGGTGCCCGTAAGTAAGAAACGCCCGTAACTTAGAAATAGATTAACAGTACAGTAAATCGTACCTGTACATATGTATATAGACAAACTACATGATATTTATGAGGTGCAAGGCTTACAATAGGATGTTATTTCAGTCTGAGCTAGTGAATCATCCCATTTTATTCTTGCAGTGGTCATCTAGTTTTTAACCAGCATCAAGTGGGCTGGATGATTTTTTCTTTACTCTTCCAAATATCTCCTATCGTAGACTTAGCCACTCCAAAATGGTCTGTAACAACTCTGTGTGATTTTCCTTTTCGTATCTCTGTAATGATATCGAGCTTCTTTTGGAGGGACGTGACACTATATGCTTCCTTTTTGAAGCCATGGATTTTGAAGCTGTAAGTTTAGCTCCGCCCACAGCCTCATCCTCTAGCTCGCTCTCCATTCTATGTTTGCTCCGCCTCCACGTGCAGACTCCGCCCACAGCCTCGTCCTCTAGCTCGCTCTCCATTCGACATTCGCCTCCCCTCCACGTGCAGACTCTGCCCACAGCCTCGTCCTCTAGCTCGCTCTCCATTCTATGTTCGCTCCGCCTCCACGTGCAGACTCCGCCCACAGCCTCGTCCTCTAGCTCGCTCTCCATTCTATGTTCGCTCCGCCTCCACATGCAGACTCCACCCACAGCCTCGTCCTCTAGCTCGCTCTCCATTCGACATTCGCCTCCCCTCCACGTGCAGACTCCACCCACAACTCTCTGTATGCAGCATTCATCACTTCCGTCTTCCGAAGTGAAAAGCCGATCGCAAGACGTCTCGGCAGCTCTGCTCACATTGATTATTGTTGTTGGTTTTCTTTTCTTTCGTGGATATTACTGTGTATGATTTGTTTGGTTTATTGGATTTCTGATTTTCGCTTTGCCCTTGTTTGTACTTTCGCTTGGGTTTACTTGCTATTTGGTTTCGAACTCTCCCCTGGTTTTTGGTTAACGACTTCGCGGGGCCCTCGGAAGCTTTGATCTCCGTCTATGCTCTCTATGTGTGTCAGATGCATAGGGAGCGACTGCCATTTTTGTTTTGTGAGCTTATGTTGTATGCTGTTGTTTGGATAGGGAGTAAGGTGTAGGATTTGTCGTTTTCTCTGCACTTTAGCTTTGGGTTGTGTTCGGAAGCTGGTTTTGTTTATTTTCGCTACAGTCACTCTTGAGTCCTTTTGCACCGGATTTATTTGCTCTGTGTCCGTGGGGTGTCAACAAAAAAACTGAAGAAAAAAAAAAAAAAATAAATAAAAATAAATATATATATATATATATATAAAGAAAATACCCCTTTGTCCGTGTGTGTTCCCTTGTCCATCGCACCCTGTCTTTCCCTTATTCCATGTCCCCTTTCCCATTCACTCTAGACTGGGGCTCGTAACAACAGGTGCTGGTTGTATAAAATTAATTTGCGCATGTGCGTGCCTAGAGCTGCCCGGTAGAGGGAGGTGCCCATATATTGGAGGTCTGGATAAGGGAGGTTTGACTGTATATCACAATAGCTATTTTTTGTGTGGTGGCCGAGTGCCACCCCACCGGGCGGCTGCCCATGTCACCCATAACTAAATCCTCCAGTGGATCAGAAGGTGGTCGGTGCTGGTCATGGAGGTAGCACTAGGACACCGGTGGTGAGGGAAGCTGTCAAGATGAAGGACAGGCCTTCACAGCAATGCTGGCTTGGGTCTCCTGAGGCAGCTGAAAGGTACTGACAGGACAGAAGAAAAGGAAATTTCAGAGGCAGAAGCCTGTGCTTGGGAGGATAGGCTATGGGTGGTCCGAGAGTTTGTTTTGGACTGTTTGAGTCGTCAGAAAGGGCAGATAGGGCCTTACTCAGCCAGAGCAGCGAAGTGCTGACTAACTCCATTGTTGAGCAAAAGAAGGAACACTTATGAACTGTGGGTAATGACTGAAAGACTAAAAATGCACATGGTGGAAGTGACAATGTTGCCAGGCTCCCAGCGACAGGGTTAAGAGTTTGGAGATCCAGGGAGGCACCGAGACATAGCCACTGTACCTCCGTTTCAAAAGAAGCCAGCAGAGCCAGTTTGGGGTGTCTTATAAGGATGCCATCTAGTCGGGCTCCTAGGGCATCTGCTCCTGGCAGTGGGCAGAGGTCCCAGGGTAGACCCAAGGCCCCTGGAGGGACTATATCTCTCAGCTAGCTTGGTGATCCCCTAGAGCGAGCTGCAGTCCATGCTCTCAGCACGGGAGGTCCGGTCTGACATTTCGGACATGCTGCCACTTCAGTCCTCACCAGGAATATCAATATGAAGACATTGTAGCCTTTAACTGATTGAGCAAACTATTAGACAATGACATCACCTCCTTTAGGTGATTTGCTCACTTCATTTAATTCATTTGTTCACTTCCTTTAGGTGATTTGTTCACTTCCTTTTGGTGATTTGCTCACTTCCTTTAGGTGATTTGCTCACTTCCTTTAGGTGATTTGTTCACTTCCTTTTGGTGATTTGTTCACTTCCTTTTGGTGATTTGCTCACTTCCTTTAGGTGATTTGCTCACTTCCTTTAGGTGATTTGTTCACTTCCTTTAGGTGATTTGCTTACTTCCTTTAGGTGATTTGCTTACTTCCTTTAGGTGATTTGTTCACTTCCTTTTGGTGATTTGTTCACTTCCTTTAGGTGATTTGCTCACTTCCTTTAGGTGATTTGTTCACTTCCTTTAGGTGATTTGCTTACTTCCTTTAGGTGATTTGTTCACTTCCTTTAGGTGATTTGTTCACTTCCTTTAGGTGATTTGTTCACTTCCTTTAGATGATTTGCTTACTTCCTTTAGGTGATTTGTTCACTTCCTTTTGGTGATTTGTTCACTTCCTTTAGGTGATTTGCTCACTTCCTTTAGGTGATTTGATCACTTCCTTTAGGTGATTTGCTTACTTCCTTTAGGTGATTTGTTCACTTCCTTTAGGTGATTTGCTCACTTCCTTTAGGTGATTTGTTCACTTCCTTTAGGTGATTTGTTCACTTCCTTGTCCACCCTGCTCCTTACATCTGTCAGACCAATAGTGGTCCTGATTCCTTAGTTCAGAGGTCAGAGGCCTCAATCAGCAAGATCAGTATCCAAAATATACCTGTCTTTGCTGTTTTTTCTGTTTGTTAACTATTCACATGATGGGTCCAACAGCATGACTCCTGCGCTTGGGCATCCATTTGAAATGTTTGACTTCTAAACTATTACACTTCCCAATGGCTCATGAATAGCTTACACAAAAATGTAGATCTCCAGGTGTTGTAGGCAGAAGGGAAAATGATTGATTAAGAGAGATAACCAATCAAATTGTAGAGGAGGTGAGTCCAAGCAACTAGAGGAGCAGGACCAAGGCATCTGATTGGTTGGTCCCATCTCTTCTAGTAGCTTGTACCACCTCCTGTACAATTTGATTGGTTATCTCTCTTAATCAATCATTTTTCTTTCTCTCCTCAGAACATTTTTTGTGTAAGTAAAACTCCATGAGCTCATGAATAAATACATGAAATTTAAAAGTTTTAACTATGTAGTGTTACAGCAGAGGACACTGGGCATATTTTGAAAGCAGTCATGTATAAGAGTACATGTAAGTCCTTCATTGGTGGTGGGGGGGGGGGAGGCAGGCCCTACCAGCTTTCTGCATGTACTTCTCAATCACTGACTAATTTACACACTGAAATACCCAGAGAACCATAACTGTGATACAAATTAAGACTTCAGTCTCATCACTGAACACTGATTACCCAGAATGCCCAGCAGCCCTGGCCATCTCTGCCAGAGAATGCTGAATAAAAATCCCCACGGTGTCTCTTTAGTTAGCTGTAGTTTGCCTTTTCATTCCAATTCATTCCCCTGACTTAACTGGTCCAATTAAACAATTTTCACACTCAGTTCATCCAAAAATTCTTGACAGGTCCAAACAGCTACAATTTGCCATTTTAAGAAAAAGTGTCAAAAATCTGACAATTCAAACATCCATCTGTCTATCATCTGTTCCGCTTATCCGGTTGAGGGCCACGGTTAGATCTCAGAATGACTGGTGTAATTTAATCATTTGCAACAGTTTATGGCAAAAAAGCTGAACGCATGAAGGCCTCAAGGAGATACACCCAGGGCTCTCAGAGAGAGACGAGGAGAGATTAGACCGTGACTGCATAGCCAAACGTTTTTGGGTTTAGAACCTCTACATGCGTTCAGTTTTAGCTACATACGTATTTCTATATACTCCAGTCTGGAAAACAATTACACCCAGCATTAAACATGGGGTTGAGATTATGCGAGAATAGATTTGAGTATTTCCCTCATACAGAAATGACTAAGCATAAAATGTGCATTAAAAATTCAATAAATCTCTGTGTTGCCCTTTTCGTTTATCTCTCTTCCTTTGCCCCTCCCTTCTGGTGCATGGAAAGGATGAGTAAATTATTTCAAGAGCAGAGGCAAGGAAAGTTAAATGAATTTTTGGGAGTCCATGGGAGCTGACAGCCCTTCCAGCCATGTTACTATAAAAACACTATGACTTCACCTGTTCATTTTAAACTACAGACACTTTGTGAATGGATATGTGAGTTTGTGTCAGGCCTGTGAGTGTTAATCTACTGACACGTTCTGACTCTGTGAGAGAGCGGCAGGCCTGTGAATGTTAATCTACAGACATGTTATGACTCTGTGAGAGAGCGGCAGGCCTGTGAATGTTAATCTACAGACATCTTATGACTCTGTGAGAGAGCGGCAGGCCTGTGAATGTTAATCTACAGACATGTTTCTCTCTCACTCTGAGCCAGGTGTATCCGGGCCCTGTGCCTCTCTTTTATTGAAATTCTAATTTAAAAGACCTCCATTGGCCTGACAATACAATTGAGTCAAGCGGTGTTCCAAAGCATATTAAGACACAGCAAAGCAGACACAAAAAGTCGTTTATCGCTTACCCTAACGGCCCCCCAGAGGTCTATGAGGCTTTTGAAAAGGAGAGGGCACAGAGTTTGGCGGGGGTGGGGGGGGTTGGGGGTATGGGGGGGTAAACAGAATATCGACCAACAGAATGACCCAGCTTATTAGCAATAACTAATTTGCTCTCAGACTGGTTTTCTGAAAGATTATTTTCAATTAGAAAAGATAAAATGTCAGGTTGCCCACATTTGCTCTTATAGAGTCTCTTTAAATGTCAATAGCATTACTTTATGGGAGGGAGGGTTGGCAGGTGTCCAGCCTATTTGTGAAGCACACAGCTCCAGAGTTCCTGTTGACCAGTTACTTAGATGACCACATAGCAAGTCAGAGTGGCAAGAGGGACTCTGCTGTTGACCGCTGGGGGGGGCGGGGGGGCGCCCGCGGCGGGGGGGGGGGGGGGGGGGGGGGGGGGGGGGGGGGGGGGGGGG
>JAODJX010000040.1:11560292-11587873 GCA_026776945.1 Isichthys henryi | reverse complement strand
CCTCCCCCCCATTTTCCTTATTTGCCCCCCTTCCCTTCATACAGCCCATTCACTCCTCACCCTAAGCTAGTGTTTCCAAACCCGATCGTCAGGGACCCCCAGCTGCAAAAATGTGGGCTGTCTGGCAGGGAGTTCGGAGGGAGCAAAAACGTGGACTGTCTGAGGGTCCCCGAGGACCGAATTGAGAAACAATGGATCAGAAGATGGGTGGCAATGATGTTATTTAAAGGGCAAAGAAAGGCCTCATTAGTGAGCGATCTACAGCAGCGTTTCCCAACCCGGCCCTCAGGGACTGCAGCGGTCCATGTTTTTGCTCCCTCCCAGTTCCCTACTGGGATCAGGTTGCGAAACACTGCCCTAAGCCTTCCCCTACACCCCACATTTGTCCAGGACACCCCCCCACCCCCCCAACATGTTCATCTTCCTCCTTGCGCTCTCCCTTCCTGCGTACATTTCCTCTCATTTCCCCCTCTACTTCACACATTCCTTCATTCTGGGTTTTATCATTCCATCTCTCAAATAAATTTGCAGCTGTTCGTTAAGAAAACCTCTATGTGTACAGTACCAGTCAAAAGTTTGTACACACCTACCCATAGAAAGGATTATTTGTAGTTTTCATTTCAAACTAAAACTATATGATAATACATATGGCTTATGCACTGACCAAAAAGGTATTTCACAAAAAAAAATAAAAAAATTCTTGGGGGGACACAGAAGGTTCAAATCCCGTTATTAGCAGAGTGATCCCACCATTGGACCCTTGAGCAGGGCCCTTATCCCCAGTTACTCCCAGGACTGGCTGACCTGACTGTCTCCTCTATACCAGTTCCATGAGGTGGCCTCCTGAGATGCTTTTCCAGCTGTCCTGAAGGAGGTCCCACATATGTTAAGCTCTCATTGGCCGCTTTTCCTTCACTCTCCTGTTTAGGTCAGATGACCAGGTCATGTAATGCGACACTATGACTCTCCATTGTGGGTATCTAGGCGTGTCCAGACTTTTGACTGGTACTGTATAAGTGAACATATTAGCAGTGGGACAAAAAAACAGACACAACAAATACCTTGTTAGACAGACATGAACATAGATACTACAGTGAAAGTGTTCTATGGATATCAAAGTCTACATGCTGAATGTTTCTCAGAAGGCTGCGCTGAGGACCCAACACTTCTAGGAAAGACATGGGCTCCCATGGGCCTGTTTGTTACTCCACAGCATAAAAAATGCATGATACACTATACTTTCAAGGACAATGTGAGGAAGAGAACATGTTTTAAGTAAGCAGTACTTCTGAGCTACACAGACAGAGAAATGCAGTCATTATGAGAAGAGAAGATCCATTTAAAAGGAGAAGAATCCAGTCAGAATCCAGTTTCAGTTAAAACCCAATAGCAACAGTGTGTGTGTTAATAAAACTGGAACCAGGACCAGCAGCAATCAATCTCCATAAATACCTTAATTACCAGGGGTGTAATGACCCTATGCAGGACATACTATTTAAGTAAAATAGCTCTCCTGGCATTCACTTAGGCTTGTAAACCGCTTGTCTAAGACATTGTTTACTGTTCTTGAGGGTTACTTGCATGCTGTATCATTTTTAATGTCTGCACGCCTCTGGTTAAATAAATAACTTCACTGTAAATGTTTTAGAATTTACGCTCGGACAGCCTTACAAATGAGATATGAGCCTGCGTGCGAGAGACCCCTGTGTACATGCTGATATCAACACAAGGCCTTTCGCAGCTTAATGAGACAAAGCACCATCAACACTGTCAGGCAGCTTAAACGGAAACAAGAAGAAAAACGACAACAAACAGAAGAGGCAGATGGCGTTAAGACTGAGCCATCTATAGCACGACGGACAACAGGATCAGTGCCGACAGAACAGGTGTGAGCACTTACCAGAATCAGCAATAAAAAACTGAAGAAATTCAATAGTCGAGAAAGACAATAGTAAAAACATGTATCCGTGGAAACAAAAAAAAACAAGCTAGGTCATGTTATGTGAGTTAGCAAAAAAAAAAAGCGTACAGCAAAAAAAAGACAAACGACTTTCAAAGTCCAGCCCAGGAAATGTTTCGGTCAATATTTCAAGAGAGGCTTTCAGTTCAATAGCGTACTTCATCTTTTTAAAGATAAAAAAAAACAACAACAACCTCGACAGTTTGGAATGGCATTCGCTCACAGATTCTGGGATGCTTCGATCGCAACAGAAAAATGGAAAGTCTGAGGTGTACATTCTTAAAAAAAAAAAAAAAGATGATTTTACAAACATGTAAGGCATTTACTTTTCCTTATTTAGCAGATAATGCATCACGAGCATAAACCTGTCAAAGGACCAACTAGGTGCAAAAGAGTTACAGTTTAAACAGGAATAGCTGTAAATAAACAAAATGTGACTTGCTGACTGAAATAAATCAGGCTATAGTATTAATCACAAGTGTATAACTGACTCATATTACCATCTGAGAGTCTCTGTGTGTGAGAATCTGTCTAGCAAATATGTAATAATACTGATAAATTATACATTATAACAGTGATGCTTGAGAATCAGTGGCCATGCTGGATAAAGTTTAATCAAAGGTAAGGAAGTCTGGGCGACCAAAATAACATGAATGGTGACTTCTATGACTGCGAGGCGATCGTGCGATGAAGCGACTGCTTGAAAGCACAATAGCGCATCCAGAGCAGAGGGGAGTCGGGTGAACTCCAGATGAATAAGTAATCAGCTTCTGAACACATCAGGACGTGCTCACAGGAAGACATTTGCACTAACACCACGCAGTAGCAGCCAAAAAAAGATGAGAGGAATTGAATTAACACAGTGAAAAGCCTATTTTCAGCGTTGGCACAGAATGACCTACACATACATGACATGTATGAAAAGTGTTAACAGCCTGATCCAAAATACCATCTTTCAGTTTCATCTGTTCCAGATCATACACATTACTTGTTAAGTTTTTATTTATCACGTGCAAAAGGAATGAATAATTAAACAGAAAGAAGAAGACAATGCTAAATTACCTTTGATCACAGCAGCAAAAGTCAGTGGATGTATTTTTCATGGGGGTTAGCTGAATGCTTTATTGGCCAAAAGTTAATTTAACACCTTAAAAGGCGCCAATGCAGAAAGCCTCTCAGCAGAACACAGTTGGGGTATCGGAGCAATGTGACTGATATTTCTCTGGCATTTCTCACCCTATTTTTTTTTCTTAGCTGTTTAACAGACCAACAGATCCAAACTGGCTTGCATAGTCTACAGTTTTTACACCTTACCTGAATGTTTACTAACACAATTTACTATGTTAGTGTGCTCAGGAACAAAACAGCTCCTAAGATGGACTGCCAATGTTTTGGTCGCACGTTCATTACTTCAAGAACTATGTTATTCAGAACAGAAACCAAGCCATGTAAACAAGAGAGCCCCAAAAGGAATGTATTACTTTAACAACAAAATGTCCCAAATGTATCACGTTCTAATGCTTCATGTTTCAGTAAAATACATTTTTGAAACTTTATTTAAGACTGTTAGTGACATTTAAACAGAAATTTACTGATGGACGCTTAAATATAGTGAGTGTTGGACAGTATCTGTGATTCTCAGATGTGAATGTATAGGTTTAATGATTCAGGTATTGACAAGTATTGCTGACAAGTATTGCAACGTTGCACTAGTTCCCAGAATTCATAGGCGAAGAATCATTAAAACTTGGCTAATTTAGTTTTAAAACACGTCAGAAACATCACAGGTTAGAAATATATTTCAATCTTTGCTTTGTTTTGTTGGAACCTAATACCTTAAAACGAGGGTCCTTCCAGTTATTTACTGCACTTTCGATGGTTGACAGACTTCAGGCTTAGAGCCAATTGCCAAATAGGTTTTAGATTGTTTTTATCATAAACATTAATGTTCTGTTTTAAGAGCAGTGTCATAAACTGAGTAAAAGAGGAGTCTGTTGGTAGACATTACATCATCGCTGCTTTATTAGAGTCATACAACACAGATATAGGCAACTTATCGTTATTTGAGACTTTTGTTTGCAATAATGAAAAAGGCTGTACCAAATAGTTTCAGTGTTACATTTATATAGGAGGGAACATTTTCTTAATAAAAGTATTCATGATATCACACATGTGACTCTGACTTAAAACTGAACGTTTAGCCCATTTCGTAAACAATACCGAGATATATATTGTGTATTAATATTCTGCCTGAAAGCATCAGGATTTGGTTTTTGGTTCATATCGCCCAGCCGTATCACAAGCAGGTGGCAGCACTTATGAGGACTAAGGGCGTTTTCACACCTATAGTTCCGTTTCTCTGGTCCAAATGAGTTGATGAGTTTGTAAACTTGTAGCAGTTCCCCCTTGGTTTAGTCCTGGGTCCTGGGCTACAGTATGTGTAGTTGAACATCTCTCACTTTTATGTATTTTTGCCTCATTTTTTTTTACAGTAAGCTTCACACGGCACTTTGAAAACTTTGCATTCTGAAAACTTCAGAGTTTTCATGGGTTGTTTTTAGGAGCTGACAGATGTAGTCATCTGCCCAGACTTCAAGAAGGCAACGTACCTGGTTTGCTAGACCAAGTAGGACCTCAGTTCATTTCTACTTCACCGCCTAGCTGCTGCTACCGGTTTGCATCCCGGAATGCAAAGTGCACCTGGCTGTGGGGGCTGTTTAGCTCAAACTCACGGAGTACACCTGGAAGTTGGATCACGTTCACACCAGAAGCGAACCGCTCCAGAGTTCATTTGGAACCGAGCTGAGACCACCTCCTCACAAGGGTCTCGGTACAGTTCTTTTGGACCGCACCCAAGTAGGATTACTGTGTTCACACCTGCCCAACAGATTCACACCAAGGGGGAAATCATCTAATTCTGAGAACATAAACAAAAAAGCTGTGTGCATACGAGTCCATGTACACCTGTGTTCCATGCCCCACTGCAAAAATACCTCCAGCACTCAGTATCACACAACAACAATCATCCTTTTCCACTTATAGCTACATGGAATGGCAGTGGTGGAAAGTTCAGGTCCAGAAAGTACAAATCCAGACCAAGATTTTGTTTCAACCGACCAACTGAGTTCTCTGTGACTGTGACTCTTTATACTCAACTGGTTGGTTGGTCTGGATTTTTACTTCCTGAACCTGAACCTTCCATCTCTGTTGGATCCTAAGGGGATCCATTACCAGCAATGGCTGAGCAAAAATAAAACATAAGAGCTCAGAAGCCCCCCCCCCCCCAGTGGAGCAGGTACACAACATACTAGTTGATAATCTGGTAACAGACTTTGGGCAGCCAATGGAAATCAGCAAACATTCAGGCACATGGGGCTGGGGGTGCAATGAAGGAATGTAGGGGCTCATCGGGGGGGGCGACAATCCCAAGAGAACCTTTTCTCATCAAGATCCCCAGGAGGAAACGTTGGGCCTGGTTCCTGGAGGACTTGTGGCTGAAGGAGGATCCTGTGCTTGCTAAGAGACTCTGGATGGCTTTTGCTGGGGATATTTTACTTATTGTTGCACAAACGAGAACAGCATTACTTACATAAAGGCAGTTAGGAACCCATAGGAGTTGCTCAAACTGAAAACTTCCACACAACAACACTGAGGCAAAAAAAAACACTTAATTTGTTTTATTCTTTTCTGTTTCACATCTATATTTTTACCCCAAGGGGACAGAGCAATGTCACACTGCTGGAGGTTAAGTAAGTAAGTTATTTCAGTGAAAGCTTGTCTTTTTTAAGGTCTTGGCTCTCGTCGCTGACAGTTCTGGTTGTTAACGGCATCATCTTGACCAGGAGGGTAAGCAGATCAATAGAGAAGTGAGGGGTCTAAGCTTGTTATGTCTCTTATAGCTGGGAGAGAGACAACAACAAGGATAACGTCCAAGTACATTTTGAGTTTTTGTCTTTATTCTTTTCTGGCCTGCTCAGGGAAATGCAGCTCTCTGCATACAGCGTGTCAATACAAATGAAGCCGCCATAGTACATGATGACCCTGCAACAATAGCAGCGTAACCATGGTAATCAGCAGATTTTCTAGGGCTATATATACACCCATCAAATTCTTTGTGGTCGATCAGTGATGCACTTCTACCTCTCATCCTTTGCATGACTAACTGCAGACACAAATAGCCTTTACAGGGATTTTCAGCAACAGACGGTCGTTGTTGAGAATGTAAACATTGTAAGCACTTGGAACATCCCAGAATTTTAAAAATGAAGTGCCGAGAATCTTAGAAAGGCTTTTGTTGAATTCTTGACATCACTAAAGTAAAAAAATATACAGCTCAGAGGCGTATCTGACCATCCATGCTCATCTTGCATACAATTTTGAATTTACAAAAGTCAAAGTGACGGCAGGAAGATAGATAAGGCTTCCCGTTACAAGGCTCAGCATCCTACAAACATGGGGAGAATGTCTTTATCATATCTCTACAAGCTGTTTCTTCTAAGGGCCCAGCCTGACAGGAGGCTTTTGATCAAAGTCCAATCTCATCCTAAACAACCCCAACCCCAACTAACACCCACCAGAGAATGTCATCTCCAATCTAGCAAAGTAAAACAATTTGTCTTTCAATTAAATCAGGCAGAGTCACAAAGGGGTCTGACTGCATTCCTAGCTAATGTGAAGCGATATACATATTTTTTTTTATCCCTTTGAAAAATTCAGGAATCTTCAATCAAAAATGCCCCAATCTGAAGTTATATCTTCAACTTGCTAGTAACAAGTACAATGGTTCGAGCACTGTCACCTACCCTTCGTCAAGGCAGCAGTGAACAAGCAATAATATTGATTATACGAGTAGGTGTCACCTTGCTTTGTCGTTTCTGCCTGTTGCACCTCTTCCAGTGCCCATAGGTCAGCTGCAAGGTCATCAGCCGGGTGCCACCAATCAGCAACGTTTTACCCCTTTAACCCCAGAACGTCTCCTGGCTTATAATGCATTCATAAAGCATTATAAACAGGTCTATAAATATTAATAAAAAGGCATAACACATTATAGCCATGTGTATTATGCGTTACGAATGCTTTAGGAAGCTCTCATCTATAACGCACTATAAATACCTTCATAATGCAGTACAAATGCTTATACCATTATAATGCATTATGAAGGAATCTATAGTGAGAGTTTCACTGAAGCTTGTGAAGTATTATAATCAACGCTATAACGCCTTATGGCTGTCAATAGAAGATGCTGTAATACTGTAAAGTGTTACCAAACCTTTAGTAGAGGAGTGGGGAGTAAAGTAATGATCAAAGAAACAGAAAACGGGTCATGAGAATAGTGGCGATGAAAGCAAGTTGCCTGTGTGACTTTGGGAAGAGAAGGTGCAAATCATCAGGATGGTACCCAGCGGTTATTTTCCATGACAGCGGCGTATTTACCTGTGAAGCATGGCGATGCTCCACGGGGCACCATTCCCCTCTGACACGTCATTCACTCCACTAACGCTCACAGCTGAGATGGTGGAGCTGACAGCAGCCTGACACACCGGCAGCAGCGTCAAAACAGCAGTATCTTTAATGCTCGTTCGGGAATTATCGCGATGAGACTCACATGCTGGGCATCGGCCAGGCTTAGACAGGCATGGAAACAGAGAGGGCAAGCGGTTCCTACTGAAAGACAACGGTTCAGAAAGGGAAAAATCGGATGCTGTGTGTCTAGGGGTGGTGGGTGAAATGGAAGCGACGGTGGATTAAGGTCTAATGGTGAAAGTCTTTTGGTCGACGGTGGATGAAAAAAAAAATAAATTGTGAAAAAACGAGCAAGTCAGCATTCTGCGCCTTTAGTCATTAGCTTGTTCCACCGGCGAATGGCTCTACCATGCACCCAGACGACGCTGAGCGAAGTGCTTTGGCCTTGTCATTTTATACAAACTGAATTTATCTCAAAGTCGGGGCATGCACCCAAAAAGCCTGGCGGAAATACGAAAATATACAGGAACAGCATTATATCGGCCTACTGAAAAAAAAAAACCGATCCTATCTAACCTTTCCCATCAGTATTAGAGCCGGAAACAGACTTTAAGCTGTTTGCTTCTATTCCCCTGGTCATCTCATTTTCATCCTTGTCAATCTCTCTTTGTTTAGGCAGCAAGCTATGCAACACGCAA
This sequence comes from Isichthys henryi, assembly GCA_026776945.1. NCBI lineage: Eukaryota > Metazoa > Chordata > Actinopteri > Osteoglossiformes > Mormyridae > Isichthys > Isichthys henryi. The sequence continues at coordinate 11,579,752 of JAODJX010000040.1, read as the reverse complement.
ACTCACACAGCAAATTGTGCCGAGAGGGAAAACAAATCTACTTCAAAGTATATTTGAGTGACATCAGGAAACAGCTGAACCTCCATTAGTTTATGGCTAATTTCCTTAACTGACCATGGGTTTGCACTTGCCCCTTCTGCATCACACGGCCTGAATTTAAGCAGCCTTGACAGAGAGCCTCACTACCGTACTTCATATGGGTCAGGCAAGACGTCCACTTCAATCTGTCATTATGCACCGGGTCCATTCATGCTTTTTCAAACAGTTACAACAAATAAATAGGAAGATATTTATCTTGCACATTGTTTTCTTTCACAACTTTCCCTCACAAACAAGAAATTCAAGCCAGCTGGAAAGGTTCAATCTACACTACATCCACAACAACACCCCCCGAAAAAAAAAAAAGAGAAAAAACCAGCAATATATGCTCTAGTCTTCTTGGAAATTAAACAAGTAACTGTGGACCTGGACTATAATTAAAATACAATATGGGTAAACACACGCAAGCACACATACACAAGACCGTATTGACTAACAGATATTTTTATTGTGATACTAACATTGTTTTGCCTGGACTCAATTACTGAGACCAAAAGGCTGGGAATATAATTACTAGGCAAGATAAGGCCGGGATTGCCAAGCCACCGAGTGGAAAATATAAACAATTTGGGAAGCTGCTGGACTCACTAAACAGGAAATGAGGCCCCTACTGCCCAACAGCAAGCCTGACTGGAGGGATATTTGTGGGGGCGACGGGTAGAGAAAGCAGCTTCAAAGCCGCTCACCCTCACTTCGGTGGAAACTAAATTTCCACTGTGGTGATTTTTTTTTTTTCCCAAACTCATCTTAGGAGGAACTGTTTACTCTGTCACGTGGCGCCATTCCAAAAAACCCCCAGACATACCATGGCAACAGCAGTGACTCTGCAGAGATAAGAATTTTGACTGTTTATATTCAACGTTATATTAGCAGTATACAAAAAATATATTAGTATATAAACAAAAAAGCTGGGGATGAAGCTAGTGATGCAACAATGAATTAAAACACAACTTAACGTCATAAGGATTTTACTTAAATTTCCCTCTGATTCAAATACTGAAATTCTTCCCTTCCCAGTTGACTCTAGAGTGCCATAAATACTCACCACACATGCATACAAATTTTAATCAAATTTCCACATCCCAGTAGAACATCCAACTGTAAATCCATAGCTCAAGAAATATGTCCACCACCCACAATTTAAACAGCTGAAACGTCAGCATTCAGAAGACAGAAGTAGGTCGCCCCCTGCTGGAAGTGAAAAGAATTCCATTATTTAGAATTCAAAGAAAGATTAGCTTTTTCAGGGTGGGACTGTGGCTCAGTGAGTAGCATTGGTCACGCCTGGCCTCCCTGACCAGGATAAGCAGCTGGAGATTTAATGTAAATCGTTTTTATAACAGGGAGGATCCTGAAAAAAATCACAGCGGTAAGATATAATGGTCAGTCTAAGAAAAGGCGAACATTTCAGGTCCAGAAATCCAGACCAAGATTTTACTTCAACCAACCAGTTGAGTATAAATAGTCACACTCACAGAGTATCCAGCTGCTTGGTTGAAACAAAATCTTGGTCTGGATTTGTACTTTCTGAACTTAGCAGGCGCCGGACAGCTTTGAAGAGGGCATCCCCGTGTCCCACCAGCAGTGTGGAGAGCAGAAGAACGTATATTTGCTTCCTTTGACGTTGATTTTAAAATGAAGTTTTACCAAGCAGACTTTAGGTTGGACACATAGCAACAAAGCCAAAATAACTACTTCATATCCGTACAGCGGTCTGGGCCTTTACATTGTTAGCTTTCATGTGCAAATCTGTGCTCCGTTCTGCCATATAGGAGCCCTTTAGCTCCCAAAAAATTCTCTTTCTTCCAAAACAGCTCCAGCATATTAATTGTGCTGAATGTAGCCACTCAATGGTAGCTGCACGCATGTTCAGTCTGACACGTATGTTCAGTCTGACACGCATGTTCAGTCTGACACTAATGGAGAGACACATGCATTTGCCCCTGTTTGACTCTCTGCTGTTGTAGTCTCACGCTCCCAGATACGCTGTCTTATGTTTCCATCTAATCTGCCCGTAGCCTTAAGCACACACACCGATACTGCCTGCCACTCAGACTGCTGTCTTTTCTCTTTCATCTTCCTTATCTTCTCCCTGGTGGGCGGCAGCTTTTCAGCTGACGAAGCTTCTTCTCGTAGCCGCAGCAGGGGCCCTGTGCTGGTGGCAGTGGGCACGGCGGCCCTGGTCCTACTGTGGTGCCCCTGGCGAATCTCAGAGGCTGGGATGCGTGGTGGGGTCTGTCACCTTAGCTCCGCCTACCTCACTGAGCACTACATGCATTTTTGTATTGCCCAGCACACCCAATAGGGGGCGCCATTCTGGCTTTTATTTGACGCCTGTTGGCTCAGGGTGTGCGGTTGTGCCAGTTGGCGTGGGTTAGCCTTGGCCCCAGTGATGGTGCCCTGGTATAGCTGATGGTGCCTTGCTGGATCCTTTTTGGTTCCTGCCGACTGCGGTGTCCCTGGGCTAGCTGGCCTGTCAGCACCACCCACTGGACCTTGCGTTGACCTCGCGTCTATGTGCTGCTTGTGCTTCTTGTGGCGCAGGTAGTCATGGCCTGTGGCCTTTGTGGGGAGCAGCCGCAGTGGAGATGAAGGGCCGCACGTCTGCTCGCCACCTGCCTCGCCTCCGCCCTGCTCTGGGCCAATTTTTGCTCTACAGCAATGTGGCGCTCTGCCTCTCCTCCAACTGGGACGACCAGGCGTAGGTGGTGCTGGTGGTGCAGGTCTGGCTGCTACTGCTGCTCCACGCCGCCCCTGAGGCCCACGCCTGCTTGCATCTAGCGCTGCAGCCCTCAGGCCTCGTCACCCGGCAGGCCCCCGACCAGCTTGGAAGAGGGCATTCCCCTGTCCCACCAGCAGTGTGGAGAGATCCAGGACAGCAATTCGGTTACAGGACTTTCTGTTTATGGTTTTGACCTACTATGTGTGTGTTTCAGTGAGCGGATACCGCTCACTATTCCCGACTGCTCTCATATGCAGCTCCTTCCAGAAATCTGCTCAAAGGCAATGCAGGAACCAGGCCCAACGTTTCCTTCAAGCCCACGAAGATCATGATCCTCATTCAGCATCTCACACACACACACACACATACAGAGGCAACCCAAATACTGAACTGAAAATACAGGTTTGGTCTATGGCCCTGTTACTCAGATGTCACCTGACCTGAACCTAAATACCATGGCTGTAGGTCACGTCAGAATTGGGTTGCACCCCCACCTCCAGTCCAAATTACATCATGTTGCTGCACAAGTGTTCCCTTAGAAATCTCAATCAAAAACTGTCACCACTGAACTGCTCCGGGATGTTTACATGATCACTAAATACCTGCAGGAGCCCCCCGCCCACCCCGCACTTCCCATCTACAAAGGCAGGCAGCTTTGGTGAACGTTGGGGAGGGAGGGGGAGGAGATCTGTTGTCTGTATCTAGGATTTTGAGTATCAGCTGAAGGACTTTTGTGTCTGTCATTTTCCGCTCTTGTTGCTTTTGTCGTTTTCTGAGATCGTGGTACCAACAGGAACTCCTGCACTTTGCCGCACGAAGACATGCAGAAGCTGGGAAGGACGTCCCTGCCCCGCTGGTCATGGATAGACTGATTTCATTAGGTAAAAGGTTATTGTATTCGTCACACCGTATACGAGTAGTCCAGCCAGCTCCAGATGCCATGAAGGCCACCTCTGCTGCACCCATCTCCCGATCTGTACTGGGAGCCACTGGAAAATGCCATGGAGTAGATCTGGAGTGGAACCCAAGTAACCAATGCTCCAACCCAGTGCTGTCAGTAAACCTCCCATTTTCCCCTATTTGTGTCTGGAGAGGTTGCCAGAGACATGGGTGCCATCTATGTACCCCCCCCGACTCATTGCTGGAAAACATCCGAGCACCCAAAGGCCCTCCTCGGATCCCCCTTGGGCCTGTGGTACTCGTTCAATCAATCCCATGATAACCCATTCATTCCAACCTTCTGTGTCTTGCCCCCAGTCTGCCAGAAGCCAAGGGGTTCCATCTTGCTCTATGCCTCCTTGGTCCCACCCCCCTCAACTTGCTCCCCTGCCTCCTGGCCATGTCCCCTTTGTTACTCATCCATTTGCCTACCCAAATCAGCATTGCCCCCTGATTGTAAGCCAAAGTACCCTGTTCTCCATTCTTTTTTCCCTGTCCTAGTTCCTTATGTTCCACCTGTCAGTCCCAGTTCCCCTCTGGTATACCATCCTGGTCCAGTCTAACCTGTTCCCCAGTTTTTGTTAGTATCTAGTTGTTGTTCTGTCTGGCTCTGTGCCCCTTATTCCGGTCATGGTCCTGGCAGTACCTTGCGGCCCCAGAATTTGCACATAGAAAAAGAGGTACTGTCAGGATCCATCCCTGTCGTATCTGTTTCCCTGTTTGGCCAGCTAGTGTTGCTGTGTGTTAAGGATGAATTATTTCTTCATGATCTCAGTAAGAAGGGAGCTACAGGTCCAGGACCTACAGGTATAACCGAAATGGTCCCTGATCAAGTCTTTTCACTAGAGCAGGATTCGTTTATTGTTTGTCAATGAATAATGGGAATTGTCAGGTATTCAATCAAAGATTTAATTAGTTACGCTTTTTGCTATTTAACACCATAAGGGGGGGGAGGGGGTTGTTAGGACAATACCAGTGACCCCCTGAATGACCGAGGCCTTAAAAAATTTGGAATATGATTGGATTGATCTGAGGTGGGGGCCTTTTCAGCATACTCCGTTTGTTTGTAGTGTGTACTTTTAATGAATTGATTGCACTGTTTACTTGTTTGTGCCATATTTCTATTTCGTCTCGTTCATCACTGTTTGTGTGAATTTCACATGCCTTACTGCTGTTGAAAGTCGTTTTTTTTTGCATTATTCGCGCGAGTATTTCAAACGTCCTGACGTCATCGCCGACGTATTTACGCCACTCCGTACGTATCCAAAACCAGAGGCGCAGCGCATCCCAAAGAAACTGTAAAGAACCTGGGCACCATTTCGGCTTTAACGTATACGATTCTATGAACTTATGAGCCGAAATGGCCGACACATCGCTACAGTTTCCGGACCTACACGGACCGTGACAGACTGCATCGGTTTCGTTCGTTTTGGATTGCTTGTGCTCGCGAAATGGACCTGCCGTGTTTTGAGTGGCAAAAGCATGTCGAAAAGAAATGGGATGGGTTGTCTGCTGCAGAAAAGACGTCCTTTTCCTCTCTGTTAGAGGTGGATGATATTTTGTCTTTTGCTTGGTCACAGACTGCGTGAGTACACAAACTTATCTTTGTGTTTTGTAGCTGTTTCATTTGATGCTTAGTAATGGCCTGTAGCTTCGTATAACTCAGACATAATTTATGCAAATTATTTGGGGGGTCGAGCACCAAATTAACTCTAGTGTAGCTGCCTGCAGAATAACGTGAGAATAATCTCATGTTAGCAGTCGGTAAATATGAATTGCACAAAGCATCCGCTTCATGGATATGCCGACGTTTTTGGCAAAATCATAAATGTAGAATGTACAGTAACAGAAGCAGCTAATCGACTAAGCTTAGCTGTCAAAATGGGTGTAGTGGAAACGGGACCCTGCCTAGCATTCTGTAACTTTTACTTAAATTAAATAGTAGTAATTACAAATTTTACTTCCGTAATATTGTAGTTGTCTTGATTTATGATCTTCACAGTTTTTGCATGGTGTAGTCTACTAGTCTTGACAAGGCTCAGTCCAAATGTAACCCATAGTTTTTTAAGCAATTAACACGTTAAAACAGTAGTGAATCTCACCCTGTTAACATGAACTCCTCCTTCAATGAACATTATTAGTTTATCTCCATATTTGTCTCACTTGTCCACAGTAGCCATGATGTGACCGTCCTAACAGATATCTCTAAGAAGTACCAAATGCGGAAGGACTCCGAAAGTGCCCCTGGCCTCAGGGAGAAGGGCAATGCATATTTCAGGGCTCGGGACTACACCACAGCCACCATGTTCTACTCCCAGGTGCTCGTCTCACACTCTCTCATTTGCAAACCCACATGTAATAAGATGTTCACTACAGAACCGCTTAACTCCTCTGACATCTATGTCTGCAACAGTACAGACCCATAGTACAACAGCAGTCAACTAGAATCCAAGTTTTAATTATCTAATGCACAATGGTACATCAGCCAGCGGTAGATATAGCTGGCGAAATGAGTTCCCATTCAGGCGTTTGAACCGTTCGTCTTAATTCCAAAATTCCAGTTAACATGGCCCTGAGATTTACTGTGAAATGCCGTGGGGAGAAAAAAAGGTTGTTGGTGTCCTTGGAGTGGCCATTGTATTTGACATTATAAAAATAAAGGTCACTCGTCACTGTCCCTCTTGTGCTTGCGAGGACTGGCTTATTATTGGCCAGCTGCCCATAACCGGGGACTGGGGCCAGTCCAGGCAGGGGCAGCGTGTTTCATTTAAGCTGTGTCAGGCGGGGTTAGTGTTTTCTAAAACCCTGAATTTACGGTGTCACCAATTAACAAGTGGCAACCTCAGCATATAATACTAAAACATTCAACCATAACACAGCTCTCTCTGTTGCAGTATTTGCATACTAAACATCCATATTCATATTTAAAGTGTAGCCGTTGGGGTCATTTGCATAGCGACCATCCATATTCATATTTAAAACACAGCTAACAAGATCATTTGCATATACCATGTTTCCCCATTCATACTTAAAGCCTGAACAGCAGTAGCATTGTCGCTTCCTCGCCTCTAGGTGGTGTTGGTTCAAACGCAGCCCCCAATGCATTGCAAGTAGGGTTGCAGAGGGGCAGAAAATTTCCCGAAACTTTCCATAAACTTTCCATTCCGTGGGATGTTAAGCTTGGGAATTTTGGAAATATTCCGAATGGGAAACTTTTCATGGGAATTTATGGGAAAACTACCAGAATTTTGCAACCCTAATTGCAACTGAGTGGTCCAGCATCGAATAAGGGGCACCCCTGCCCCCCCCAGGTCTTGCACCCCATGCGCACCACCAATGAACCTCAAATTTGATAAGATTCAAGATTTTCAAGATTAGCTGTGAAAGGAAAAGCTGGCTCGCTCCTGCAACTGTGCATAAAGAGAGCACAGATACATTAAATGAATTCTGTATTATAGGAGTTTGGTGATAGTGAGGTAAAAACACAATTTCAGTAGACAAATGGGTATAGAAAATGCAAGGATGGCTAAAAGGCTATGTATAACAATACTATACAATACTACACTAGACAATGTGCAAAATAACATTATATGCAGCAAACATGGTAGACAGTGTGGTAATGATGTAGTGAAAGAGTAAATTATTTATTATCAGGCTGTTGTAAATAAAGTCACTGATCATGTCCATGTTGAGAAGCCTCATAACAGCTCCTCTGGAGACTCTCTGATTTGGCCACCAGACTGTGAAGGCATATGACCAATTTCAGCAGGCTGAACAGGTGGCTGCTGGGATGCGTAGAGTGATTATAGGAAGCGAAGACACAGATGGGTTGCTGAGCTAGAGGAATGGGCTAACCTGATGGTGGGGAGCCTGATCCATGGAGAGCCGGTGCGTGTTTTTAGGATGACCTCTCAATCAGCCAATAATAGTGGGTCACCGTGATTGGCTGACTGAGAGCTCATCCCAAAAACCCACACCCATACCGGCTCTGCATGGATCAGGTTCCCCTCCTCTGACCAAAAGAGTGCATCCAGTCTCTGTTCCCTGGACAAGTGCAAAGGTTGTAGGTTCAAATCCCCGGTACCTAGTTCAACAGAAGGTGCCACCTGAGAACTAAACCTGTCACTTTCCAGTGTGGCTTCCGTCAGCTGCCTCTCCACCTAAAAATGTGAGATACTATGTCTCCCTCTGAATACTTATGTCTTATGAGGAAACAGAAAAAATAGTTTTGAGGTACCCCCACCCATCCCTCACCCTCGCTCTGTCTCTCCAGGGTGTTTGCTGTGCCCCTCCTGGCTCCGAGGAACTCGCACTGTGCTACGCCAACCGCTCGGCCGCTCTGCTCCACCTGCACCTCCACCAGGTGCTCTGCTCCGGCTTCAACATTACAGCTTATGTCATATGCCAAGTGTCACATGACTAGCCTAGCCTATCCGTGCAGTTTTTAAGACTGAAGCCCTCTGTGGTCCTTGGCAGTGCCAGTCAACTCATTGGCACACATAAGCGTCCGCTTAGGGTTCCATCTTCTGAGGGGGCGTCGACCTAACTGCCAATGCCACCCAGCACCATATGGGCTGGAATCGCCGCTGGTCACTCTTGAAATAAAACCTACACAGTCTGTTAAAGACGTCAGAATGTTGATACCTAGAAATAGTTCAGATTTTTTTGCTCAGATCATGTATGCCTATCTTGACGGTTCATATTCATAATTACAAGTGACCTCTATCTAACTCTGATGGGAATGCATCTGTCCTCTGAAATGGTTCACACGTGCACATTGATACATTTCTGCACAAGTCACTGACAACAAAGAAACGCTCAGCACATGTGTATAGGCAACAAAAAGAAAACATGAATTCTGATCTGACCATTCACATTCCTGTCACGTAGCCACAAATCAGATATGTATCTGATCTGGGGCCATATATGAAATTGAGTTAAATCTGGTTTAAAAAGAACAGATTTCTGTGTCTGCACGGACCTGAAAAAGACACTCACTGAGTCACATTCGGGCAAAAAATCAGATTTGAGTCACTTCAGCTTGGTAATGTGAATGTAGCCTTTCTACCTTATATCCAGGCTCGTAGCCATATAGTAAAAGTATGGATTTGAACCCTCCCTTGAAAATTATTTCCGACTACAGGCCTGCTTCCTTCTTAAATTTCTGTGACTGTTTGTATCAGATTAGGGCCCTGTTGAGGGATTGCAGAGGTCTGTTTTCATTCCTGAATGTCCTTCGTCGTAGGAGTGCCTTCAGGATATTGGGAGGGCTTTGAAGCACGGCTACCCCACCCACCTGCAGCAGAAACTTCTGGACAGGAGACAGCAGTGCCTGAAACACCAGAGGGATGGCGGCAGCACTAAAATGGGGGGATCTGGGATAGCGTCAGAGTGTGATGGGTCAGGATCGCTCCCCCACTTATCCCCTGCAGTGCACCTTCGCTTCAGCCCTGAAAAAGGGCGACACCTGGTGGCCAGGGAAGATGTGGCAGCTGGAGAGATTTTGCTGGAGGAAAGGGCATTTGCCTGTGTCCTGATCCCTGGAACAGGCATGAGATCTGGGGCTCAAAACAGTGCAGTGGAGGAGGAGAACCCGGACACATTTGGCACGGAACACCTGCTCTGCCACCATTGCTTGTCAAGGACCAACAACCCAGTGCCTTGCCCAGGCTGTAGCTACACCCGCTATTGTGGAGAGGGGTGCCAGCAGGTAGCATGGCAGAGGCACCACTGTTGGGAGTGCCCTTTTGGGGGGGAGCTGCGCTCCCTGGGGGTGCTGGCTCACCTGGCGCTGAGGGTGGTGTTCAGGACAGGTTTGAAGGAAGTCCAGAAAGTGAGGGAAATGGCAAGTTGGACTTCAGCACCACCTAGTGGTCAGGAGACGTCACCACGCACCTGCCAGGACCTCCCACAGCACCAGTTGGATGGGTCATACTTGTGTGTCTACTGCCTGCTGCCCCATGTGTCCGGACACCCGTCCAGCCTGCGCTTTTTGTGTGCTGTCACCGTGGCAACCCTCTGCCAGAGTCTCAAGGAAACCGACGTCCTGCAGAAGTTCCTGAGTGATGAATGTGACAAACAATGGGGTGGGGTCTGGTGTCCGGAACTGGGTATGCTGGGAGCTGCAGTCCTAAGGCACATGTTCCAGCTGAGATGTAACAGCCAGGCCGTGACTGTGCTGAGAGATTGTGGTAAGACCAAAATGATGATTTCATAGGCGGACTGGGTGGCAGGGTTATGTTGTGTATATACGATTGGCTATAGCAGTCAGTTTAGAACTTTTCTACTGTCCAGATGGCTTGACTTGTAGCTGGATTTTAGGAGACAAGGAGACATATGATGTGAATTTTGATCTCCTTTGACTCCCACAGGTGTGGGCTGCTCCTCCGTATCCCCCGTGCAAGAGGTGAGAGTCGCTACAGCCATCTTCCCCACCCTCAGCATGCTGAACCATTCCTGCCGTCCCAACATTGGCACCGTGTTCCAGACAGTGGGGGTCCCTGTGTCCCCCAGGGGACAGCCTGGTGCGGTCTGTGGGGGTGTCATGGTCACAGCTCGCGCCTCTCGGGATGTCGTTTCGGGTCAGGAGCTCCTGCACTGTTACGGTGAGTTGCGCTCCTCCTTCCCACGTCTCCCACTCTCTCCCAGTGGGCACAGTGCCTGAGTCTGCTTCCCTCCTCATCTATTAAAGGCCCCCATTACAGCCGAATGCCGACCTCGGAGCGGCAGCGCCTCCTGCTGGAGCAGTACTTCTTTCACTGCTGGTGTGACGCCTGTCATGAGCACCAGAGGGCGGCGGCAGCCTCGGATCTGCGATGTCCCCATTGTGGATGCCCCCTGCTGGTGAGTTGTGTGATTTCAGGTAGCAGGTCATCTCTAAACATGCAGCAGATTGAGTTCCCTGTCTCTCACTAATGCCACTGCACTGTTAATTGCTGTTTGTAGTGTGCCAAGCTGGGCTACCTCTGCCCACGCTCAGGTTGCGATTTCCAGCTGACCCATGAGGAGCTGAGTCGCCGGTTACAGGGGCTTGAAGTGCTGCTGGACCAGGTGACGCGCCTCATCGAGACGGACCGGCCAGGTGATGGGTGTGGTTATTGGGCATAATGTTTGCCAGTGATGTCTTTTCAGTAGTAGCTGTACACTGGGCCCAAACGGTTATTAAAGGAGTGTTAAACACACCCCCCACCTTCGTAGACCAGGCGGCACAGGAGATCCAGGTGGCGATCAGAGATGCCAGCCGCTTCTTGGAGGAAACCCACCCACTGCAGGGCCAGCTGGCGGACGTGGCAGCAAGAGCGCAGGCCGCCATGGGTAGGGCGTTCGAACCGAGGATGTTTTATAGTTGGCCATCTCCACTGTGTCATTGCACAAATGGTCCGTGTCCCTTTCCCAGGTTTGAGAAATGTATCAGTGGTTCTTTATACCCAGTATTATGTCAGAATTTTAACATTTTAACAAAATGTATTCCTGCACACCTGATCCAGAATAACCAGATTGAAGATGGATGGATGGAATGAAATGGAATGGAATGGAATGTATCTCGTGTCTTGCCCCCTTTCAGGCAACTGGAGGCAGGCTGCCACCCAGCTAAGCCGCAGCATACCTGCCATCCAAGTCCAGTATGGAGATGACAGTGCAGAACTGGGGCGTCAGCTCTTCAAACTGGTCCAGCTGCACTTCAACGGGTAAGAGGAACTGTTCCGAGCAGCACTGCCGGCATTGTACACAGTGATGACAGTCATAGATTTTTGTCCCATCTCTGTCTCTCTGCGACCCCTTCCCTCATTCAGGCAGCAGCCCCTTGAAGCTGCCTCTCTCATCCCCAAAGCCAGTCACATCCTCTCCCTGCACTGTGACCCTTTGTGTGAGGAGCTGCAGGAGCTCAGGGCCATAGAGGACTGCCTGCAGGGGGCGCTGTGACATATACACATGCAACTGCCTCATTCCTCCTTCCTTTATAAGCTTCATCATGCTCATGGCAGCAGCAGTTTTGGGAATAAACTTTACCCAGGGGACTATGGGATTAAATCCGATAAGGGTGTCTGGTAGTGACAGCCAAATGAAGCTTCATGAACCATTTGCTGTATTTTCTGATACCACTAGATGGTGCTCTATATTCAAAAAAGGGCTGAATTCATGCTCCAAAGCAAGCCAAGAGCACCATCTAGTGGGGTCAAAAAATACAGAAAGTGGTTCATGAAGCTTCATTTGGCCGTCACTAGTGTCAGGGTCATGCACTAAGGTTTCAGGAAAGATCCAATAGAGTTTATGTGGTTTCTGCTGAAAGTCATTGTATCTGGAAAATAAAGGGATATAAAGATCTATGTGTTGTTGGCAGCCACAGTTTGGGTTCATACTTCAGAAGCTTCTATGCCTCTAGTACCTGCTGGGTGAGCATATGCTGTCTGCTCGCGCAGCGGTGCGCTAAGCAGATGATGAAATGAGGACAAAGCAGAAAGCCTGTGTGCTTCCAGTGAGGGGTGCCACGTCCGTATGTGGGACAGAGCCGAGACCATCAGGCACCAGGGATGGAAAGAGGATGGAAGTGAGTCAGCATTCCCAACCAGCTCTGCCACTCTGTATTATGGGATGGTTATGGGATGGTTTCCCATAATGCATGATTTCCAGAAAATGGTGGAACAGCTGTCTGGAAATGTATACACATGTGGCAGTGTTTCTGTGTGTGTTTCTAGGCTGTAGTAACAGTGACCGTAGATACCTAGTACACACACACACACCCATAAACAGATCCATCTGGACAGTCTGACATCTGAGCTGCACAATCCTTCAGGATCGGAGCAGACGCAGATACAGCCACACAATCCCCAGCTCACACCCCAAGTGTCCATGAACCCATAGCCTGGTCAAAACCGAATTTAAATCCTATACGTATCATCAACTGCACTGTGTACAAACCTGCTGCAAATTGCTTTAAGAGCTGATAGCACAGAATGGGAGGTGATCTGTTATCCATTCAAGTACTTTTTGCTTCAGTAACTCATGAAAAAAGTCACCTCTGCTTGCCATTGGTTACTTTATTGGTTCCAAATAGTGTTTGACAGTTCATGTTAATCCCACCCACCCATTGCAGGCATCTCCAAACACTGGTAGCTTAACATCTGTTTAAAACGAGGGAGGGCGTTTCATATACAAACCAGTGATTAAATATACAAAGCAGGGGTTTTCTTTCTGGAGTTCCATGTTTGTCTCAAAATCAATATAAAATAAACAATAGCCATACATTTTTTTTGTTTCTGTAACTTTTTTTACATCTCTATAGCGACATCCTTTCCACATTGGCATGTATCCTGTTTTCTGAACATCTGGCTTTTGCAAATGTGTCAGTGACTCTACAGTTCCAGATGGACAGGTTTTCACAAACAAATATGTTCCCTAGGCAAAAATCATGCACATACATACTGTTAAAAAAAATTCTCGGGTGTATTGCACAAGTGGTGTGGTTGAGAAGACCAGACAAGACAATATGGCCATTATCTACAGCTATTTTTTTTCCAGAAAAAGTTTCTGGGGTCAATATGACACATTATAAGCATAAGAAAGATTATGAAGTAAATGTAGGGCTTGGCATGGTGTCGCTGGGAATGACATGGCAGCCGACTACAGGTTTTGTATCACATCTGCATGTCACTGTGTGTGTCTGCGTGTGGCTTATGTCACTTTCTGTCATATGCTCGGAGCTGAGTGTATCCAGGTGCCAAAGTGCATGTGTCTGTTGGGTCAAATCAACTTTGTGTGTGTATATATGCACTAAAAGAGGAGCAGCCTTCCTCCTCAGAGGTTGCGCGGGTTCAGCACTTTCCCAATGAGCAGCAACGCCCCCGATTTCTCATCGCGCACCAGGAAGATGAACGGACGGTCCACACGGAAGGATATGGCCAGTGCCTGGTTGCTGGTGCTGGGCTGGAAGCTAGGGTACTGGCTGCCCTCCGGGGCTATCTCCATTGCCACCTTGTGGCGAACCGTGCTCACCTTGATTGCTTGGGTGCTGATCTTTTGCAGGTCGATCTGAGCTAGCCAATCAGACAGGCCTGGGGGAGAGGCAAATTCTAATTAATTCGGTACCGGCACCAGTACTAATTATGAACCAAAACTTCTGAACAGGCTCATAGATGGGTAGTAAAATTACTGGTTTGATCCCCCCATAGTTATATCTACCAAGGGGGACCTATCAGTAGGTTGCCAGCAGAGTTGGGTAATTCAGGTTCAGAGAGTAAAAGTCCAGGCCAGGATCTTGTTTCAACCAACCAGTTCAGTACTCTGTGACTCTATGCTCAACTGGTTGGTTGAAACAAAATCTTGGTCTGGACTTTTACTCTTGGGACCTGCATTACCCAACTCTGGTTGCCGAACACCCAATGAAATTTATTTCTGGCTACATTTATAAGGGGAATTATAGAAAGAAAATCCTGTACATTCAGCTTTAGAACTGTTCCTCGACTTACGAAGGGGATACGTTCTAAAGAACTCATTGTAAGTGGAATATGATATGATATAGTAAATAAATAACCACTGTTACTGAATAAGTGAATAAACAAATAATTACCGTAACTAAATAACAGTAATTGGCAAGTGCATAAATGAATACAAGTTTATCCAATCATTAAAAAGTACTGTTTGGCTAAAAACAGAGAAAATACCCCATATTACCCTGTTAAACACTGTATGAGTTGTTTATGCTCGTGATTCATGGAGACTGGAAGTGAGGCTATGTAGAACCTGGCGGACAGCGGACGGTGAACCCCAAATATTAAATGTGACTTCATTCATCCCCTGAAAAAAATGGATCTTTGCATTTAGGTTATGCCCTCACTCTCAATATCAAACTTCCAGTTGGACTCTACCTTGGCCCCAGCATCAGCAGAAAGTAGGGTACGGTATATAGCTAGCCTGAAAACAGATCAAATTTCAAAGTATGACAACTACTGAATGTGCATCACTATCACACCATCGTAAAGTCAAAATATCTTAAATCAAACCATTGTAAAGTGAGGAGCATCTGTATATAAATTGAGACGATTTTGCTAGTCGCTAATGATCAGTGAGGTACATTATTTGCATAAGTAGGAAAAGGCTACAGAAGGTTATGTAGTTTGCGGCTATGATACTCACCCATGTTGGAGAGTGAGGCCAGCAGGTCAGCGGAGTAGCTGAGCTTCAGCACGGGGAGAGTGACGTCAACCCGGACAGGGTGCAGTGTCATGGACAGGTCCTGCACAAACTCGGCCGTCAGGGCCTCCTCAATCAGCGAGGTGTTGGTGGTCACCTCGTCCGGCAGAAAGAAGATCATGCTGACCTCACCGTCCATCTGCACCTGGGCGATCTGGAAAGGAGGGGGGTAGCTGTATTTAAAGGGCTTTCTGTGAAAATGGTTAGGGGGAAAATGATAGGTCACCAGCCCCTGTGAAAACACCACAAAAATGCACAGTGGGAACTAAAACCTTTCTGTCAATAAATGGAGAACTGTTACATCCCTGAAGGCATTGCCGCAACATAACAGCTCGTCTTCTGACTTCAGTGCTCCGAAAACAAACAGGGGAACCTCTAACAGACCCTTAAAGAGAGCATTAATGCAGTACTGACTCTTCCCAGAGACTGACAGTATCTGGATTATTCTAGTAATAATCAATAGAAAGCATCAGAATGAAAAGAAGCCATAACTGAGAGGCTGGATGCAATCCTGAAGCGCAAAAAAAGATGGCACATGGCCTTAGGGAGAACGAGGCCATGCAGGATACATACCGTGCAGCCCAGGTCTGAGTCAACACCCATTTTAATGGGGTATCTGTCCTCCTTCATCACGGCCACTTTGATGGGTGATGCTCCCTCCACATTGAAGTCCTCCAAGTTACCACTCTGGGTAAACCGGGTGACCCACCGTCCTTTTGACAGAACAGTACATGCAGGTCATCTGCTGTCACTGTGCTAACCTTTGACATACATCATAAGTAACCGGCATTAATAATGTGCATCACTAATGGGAGGGATACTATGCCGCTGGCAATTTTTTTTGTTGTGCAAGAGAAGCCAAGAAACAGAAGTTTAATGCTGAACTTTGAGCTGTCCACCAGGGGCAGCAGAGAGCAGCAAAAGATCCAGCTATCTGGATGTGTAAAACTGCAAGACAGTCAGATAAAAGTGTCAGAAAAGCTATAAAAACATAAGGGTGTGTGCTCCAGATGACCTTTGAAGTAGCCAGCACTCAGCGGTACCAGTCCAGCACCACGGGGAAGCGGTGAGGTTAGGAAGCGGTCCATTTTGCTTCCCGTCTGCTGCTTGACCCAGTCATTGATTTCCTTCATGTCCCGAACGGAGCCGAACAGCACTTTGGGTCGTACGCCATACTGCTTCTCCACTGCGTTCAGGTAGTCTAGTTTCACTCGCAGCCCTGGTCACAGTGGGAGTCATAAAGGTAGGCAAAGAAAGATATATTCACACATTATGATCTGAAAATATGCCTTTTCCCCCATCAGTTCATCATGGACTGAATTCTGCTGTTATTCCAGGCAGTGGCTTATCAAAGATATAACTATGGCACTGGAGACTGATGCAGTTACAAAATAGCAGCTGCATGTGGCAGTATAGAGCATCATGATGATGACTCATAGTAACACTGTTTTTATAGAGTGCTACACTCCATGGGGCCCATGAAACTTTAACTCTGCTACTGGTTTCTTTAAGCTGGACAACCAATGCAAGAACCATTATTTATGATCTTACTGCAGAGATACTTTCAAAAGCAAGTTTGACTGGGACATTCCCACTGATTATTACAGCTCCCAGCATCACATTCCAGGTTCCCCAAACTGCTGTGCCCAGTGCTTCCTGGAATAGATTACAGTCTCACCGTAATCCTGTAATGGATAAGTTAAAGAAAATTAATATATAGATGGATTACAGTTACTGAACTGCTATGTTAGACTTAATCCAGTCTAACATAGGACACCCATGGGGGCAAAAAGAATCTGGAATAGAATGGCAATGCACCATTTCTCATGGTGCCTAAGCAACCAAGTCTTGTGCTGTGGTTTAAGTGAAGGACTAGCTTAGTCCTTAGCAGTGGTTTATGTGTAGGACTAACTTAGACTACCTTTCCATGTAGATGAATACAGAGTAAGCATGTAGCATCCAGTCCCCTGTCAGTTTCATCCCAGCTAACAAGGAACATTCCCAGAACTTTAGCTGACGTTACATAACAGTCTAGTCAGTGCTGGCAGAGAACATTCTTACTGTAACGTTAATCGAATGATATTTTCAAGCTGTACATTTTAACAAATGTTCTGCCCATTTCATCACCATAAAATTATTACCTGACCAGTCTTCTAACACAATTAATGTTGAAAAATATTGTTTTATGATAAAATATTATTTTATAAAAGTGCAATATGTATATACTACAGACACACCATCCAGTCTTGAACCCATGACCTTTGAGGTGTAAAAATGACAGTGTTACTTGTTGCTCTACTCTGTCCTTTGGTGTGTTTCTATAGTATTACTCTTAGTTGTAGTAGTTTTTGCAGGAGTAAGATAATGTTTTAGGAACATCAGGAAGACTGGCCAATTTGAACGCTATCATACTGTTATCATAACATTAAATAAACAGAATACTTCAGGTCCAAAAAGTAAAAATCCAGACCAAGATTTTGTTTCAACCAACCAGTTGTGTACTCTGTGACTGTTACTCTTTATACTCAACAGGTTGGTTGAGACGAAATCCAGATCCGGATTTTGACTTTTTGGACCTGAGCAATCCACTTCTGAATGAACGGGAAATTGTTAGCGGGGATCATCTTGCCAGTGGCAGGCGAGATGCTGCCCGTGGCTCACACTCACTGCGCTCTATGTAAATGCGGGCGGCGGGGCTGAAGCCCTTGTCGGGGGTGCGCAAGGAGACCAGCAAGTCGCGCAGTGTGTTGTGGAGCTGGGGGTCCCACAGGTTGTGGTAGCGCAGCACCCGGTACAGCTGCCTCTCCGACTCAGAGGACACCCCTGCATGGGGGGGGAGGCTGTCGTTAGCGGAATGGGAGAACAATTTGTGACCTTCATGATAAATCCACAGACAGGGCCATAGCAGGCGATAAAATGAGATTCATAACATTGTGTAACCATGACTTAAAAGCTGAAGTAAGTGAAACGAGGGGGCTTGTGTTCCTGTGCCTCTGTGGCTGTGAGTGGAGGGTCATCGGTTCAAACTTCAGCAGGACAGCCACACCTCTGCTGAGCCTTTGACCAAGACCCCCAACCCCCAGATAAATAGCAGAACCTGTGCTTAACCATCAAGTGTATGTGTGTGTGTGTGTCTCATAAGAAGAGCAAGCATTCCAATGTACTTGCGCAAAAGCCCCCATCCCCCGACAGAGCTGTAACTTAAAAGGCATTATCTGCTTGGCGAGGGGTCCCGGCTCACCCATGGAGAGCTGTGTGAGGGCTGCGGAGACGCTGATGGGCGACAGCAGCACGCTGGCCTTGGGGTCACTCCCGGCCATCTGGCGGAACAAGTTGTAGCCGAAGTCGGACGTGGCGGCGGCCAGCTTGGAGGTGGGTGTGGTGAACAGCTCCACAGGGATCTCGTCCTCCGCCTCTTCCTCCTCTGCGGCCTGCTTTGAGATCCAGAGAAGACCAGAAAAAGAAGAGAGAGAAACTAAATCACACACTCTACACCTCATGTGCTAAGCATAGTCACAAACTACTGCCCTTACAATATGGACGTAAGTGGTGTGAAATGTGCATGGTTATTAAGAACACCATCCTTGGCATTTAAAATATCAGAGAGAGAGGTAGGTGGAGATATGGGTGTGGGAGTGTGGTGCCACCTGCTGGGCAAGGGAGGAGGAGAAGAGCGCAGTGACACACAAGAGGAAGGCCGTTCTCTGCATCATGGCTCCACCAGCGGGTAAGACAGGCCTGTGGAAAGGAGAGGCAGCCGTTTGACCGAGGGACACCTAGCAGTGACTATAACATTACTGCCACGTAGGTGTAGATATGGGGACAGCAGCCTTAGGTATGCATGCACCATAATTAATAATTCCTGTCTAGAAAAATAGGGGAGAATGTTTTATTACTTTTGTACATCTGTGGTCAGAAACCACCTAGTGGTCTCTGAAAAAACCACTACATCAAATACCCTAGGCTCATTTTCAACCTCGGCTTCAAATAGCTGCAAGAAGGATTTACCGAAACCCAGGAGAGTGTAATATTACTGCCACTGGCATAGTCTGTTTGCCAGATCCTCCAGTAAACCAGTCTGAATGGAGGCCCTGCTTCCACAGCACCATTGGCCACGCAGTGAGTTACGGAGGCTCGGCCCCTCCCACAGCAGCTTCTATGTCCCAACTCAGTGCCCCTTGTTGACTGCACACATACACCCATGCATTTTCTGTACCCACTTATCCTGCCTGGGGTTGTGTTTGTGGGGGGGGGGGGGTCCAGAGACTATCCCAGACATTCTGGGAGCAAAGCCGGACACAACCCTGGATGGGGCACCAACCCATCACAGGGCACACATACACACACCATTCACATCTACAGGCAATTGTTATCTCCAATTAAGAGCAGCGTGTTTTTGGACTCAGTGGGGGGGGGGGGGCAGAGAACCATGAGGTAATACCAAAACACAGGGAGTAAATGCAGACTCCACAAAAATGTGGCTAAGGCAGAGAATCGAAACCGGTGGCCC
>JAODJX010000040.1:11480177-11494904 GCA_026776945.1 Isichthys henryi | reverse complement strand
GCACTCCCAGGGCCGCCAGCATGCTGTCTGCATGCACTCCCAGGGCTGCCCGCATGCTGTCTGCATGCACTCCCAGGGCCGCCCGCATGCTGTCTGCATGTACTCCCATTGCCGCCCGAATGCTGCTTTCATCTGATTTCCTTCAGTCCCACTTAACTAATTGGTCTCAGAAGGGGAAAAAACAAACTATAAAGCAGGGTAGCTCAGGCCCAGTGTGACGATAAATTACCTCTGACCCCCGTCGTGGTCACACCACCTCCATCCACGTCGGTTTGTTCCCATATCCCCCGGTCACTTACCAAACACTTCGCTCCAGAATAGAGATCCCTCCTTCGGCCCCTGAAGGTCAGTGCTGGAAGCCGGCTGTACCGTCGAACCTCAGACACTGTCAGAGCACCTTCAGCAGGGCCTCTTCACCGCAGGTCCAGTCGGCGATGTCAGGCCAAAGGCATTAATGTGCATGAAAGGGGCTTTAAAACGCCAGAATGATAACAGACAAACACAGGCACATGTGACCTTTGTGACAGCCCCAATACCAGCCCAACCCACTCACTCATTTAACATGACCTCAGCATAACTAATTCACAAGGTGTTCTTTAATGACCTGTAATATAAGCACCCAAACCAAAGTAATGAAATTAGACTAATGTGCACGTTGCATAAATGAATTTATCTTTGATAGGGGTAGGTCAAACAAGCATTGGAAATGTCTAAAACTAAAGCTTCAGGAATCAAGAAGTCACCACTGGTGTACACATCCACAGTGAACCTTTGGCCCCAAAACTCTTATCACATACACACACAGACTAAGAGAGAGACCCTTTGTTAAGTCAAAGCAAAGGTAGGTCTGATATTTGTTCCATTCCGCAAATCGCTCAACAACAAGTGCCGCTCCGCCCCACTGCTGTATGTGTTGCCAGGTTTACCCCCTTCAGATCCTAGCAATGTCAGCATGCAGCAAATAAATCTCCAGGTTTGGGTACGTCAGCAACGTCAGAATTAAGTGGCGACACCTGGTGGCTGGGTGCGAATGTTGTTTAGTTTTGCGTGCAAGACTTGATTACAGGTACGTGGCACGTGGTCAGGTAGTAAAATTTAATTCTCCACCCCCCCCCAAAAAAATTATGTATATATATATCCGTCCAAAATCACTCTCTCCCCACCACAAAATTTATGTCTGGTTGTGGTCTTTCTAAATTATTAATGCAATTTTAAAGATGGTGCCTTTTCAACCAGCGGTGGCACCCCGGTTTTCCATGCGCAGATTGACATTCCTTGTATGTCGTTATTCAGTCATCATAAACTGATGAATCACCTCTATCCGGTCACTCGTATGACCTTGAAAAACGACGTGTCCTTGAACATGAAATGCTTGGTGGGTATGACATTCCCCCGAAGACGTTCACGCATGCCACTCTTCGTACTTCCGATGCTAGAGCCTGTAATCTGAACGGCAGTTGGAGCCAAGTCGTCATAGTAATAAACGCAAATAAAATGGCGCCATCCTTAACATTCATTTACGCTCCTAATTACAGTGTTACTGTAAATTGCAAAGGTTATGCTACTTTAATACTTTTACTATTCAAATAAATTTAATTGTTAGATTATTTTCGCAGGAATAAATCAATTTTGCTGCGAAATGGGAGTGTTCGCCACAGCCTTTCGATCCAGAAAGTACAAAAATTAACTATAAACCAAATTCTATCAAAGTTGCGCCACATGCTTGGTTTTTGTCTTTTTGTTGCACACTTGCTTTAAGTTAATGTTCACTGCATTATTATTTTGCGTTTCGGGTTATTTTTCGCCTCCTTTCTATATTTAAAAATCGTCTTCCTAAAAGAAACATCTTTCTAAAATTTACTGAAATGAATTCTCCGGACAGGACATCCCGTTCTCCCGGCAGCTGTAATAACAAAGAAATTCCTTGGGCAGCCCACGGGTCCTCTCTGTGCAACTCAATTAACATTATAAACCTTTTGGAACTGTGTTAAAGGGAGGCGCGTCTCTTCGAGAAAATGCTATAAAAGGCTTATAAACATTAAAACCCTGCAAGCTTTTCCTTGTTTCGCTAAGATTGCGCCATCCGTCGAAGTCAACTTGCAGTGACCCCGCGCACCCGAGGAAGTGAGTACAGAAGCCCGGATTCTGCGTTCTGGTTATAGTCTGTGCCTCGTTGAAAATTTAATGTGTATATGCTACCATAATGCTGGATGTATGGGCATAGATGAGAAAACTATCAGTGTATAGGCCTAATGAAAGTTTTTATGTCACCTGATTGTGTTCTGCAAATTGGGTCACCGTAATCGACACTTTTTCTGAAGACTATTTGCCAGGTTAGTTTATGTTCAATATTTATTTATTTTAATTATTATTATGGTATTTACACACTTATCCGCCAACACAGCCTGTTTACTTTTGTTCTTATTTAGTGACATTTTAATTTAACTCAGCAGGTGACTGTCAGCTGTTGAAAACTTAGTTAAGTTATGTTTACTCTTTTCTCACGTTTCAATTCTATAGGTCTGTCTCAGATTAAAATGAAAACGATACTAACTGTTTTCCACCTATTCCTGCTTCTCCACTGCGCCTCTCAATTGACAGGTGAGCACGGATTGCGATGTAAATAATAATGAATAAATAGGCCTAAAATAAAGACATGTAGCGGTTATGTGGCGTATAAAAGCAGAATGATTATCGCGAGCAGATTTAACACACACACATTATTTCCCATGGGGGAAAAAAATCAATGAAGAGAACAGGCCTTAATAAAAAGAAGAAGAAGAAATAAGTGCTTGATGTGAAGTATATGAAGCATATGACAATATTCCATGATAAATGTGCTTCAATGTGTGATTTATTTGATATAGTGTGCCTACTACAAAGAACAATATTTTCCAGTTGGGTACATTTGGGAAGTTTGAATGTTTTAAAAAGCAAGTCAGCTGCGTGATATCGATTCGGAATATAAATACAGTGTAATAGTCAAACATTATTGTTCTTTTACCTTTAAAATTTTGTAACATTGTTTGATGATGATGATGATGGTGGTGGTGACCTTCCTGCACCAGTGCTCAGGGTTGAGTCCAGCCCTGCATCCAATGGAAGTGTGGTGAGCTCAGAGGAGGGCATGACAGTGTCTCTCACCTGTCTCGTTGAGAATGTGGAGGTCCATCCTGGACCAGAGCTACGGTGGTTGCGGAACAAGTCACCAGTCCTCCTGCATGAGGAGAACCGATTGACCCGGAGCAGCTTGTGCCTGCAGTCAGTATCTCGGGAGGATCATGGCGTCACCTTCACGTGCCAACTCCAAAGCAATGGCAGCGTCAATGCCTCCATGCAGCTCCAGGTGTTTTGTGAGTACTGAGACCGGAGGGAACACCATGGTGTTTGTAGTTGTGTGCGTGTGTTTGCAATGAGAGCCAGTGTGCAGTGACCGTTAGGGCAGTAACAGCATCAGTGTGCAGTGTCAGGGCAGTAACAGCATCAGTGTGCAGTTTCAGGACAGTAACAGCATCAGTATGCAGTGAATGTCAGGGCAGTAACAGCATTGGTGTACAGTGAGTATCAGGGCAGTAACAGCATCAGTATGCAGTGAATGTCAGGGCAGTAACAGCATCAGTGTGCTGTTTTTGTCTGGAGACCCCCCCAAAAAACATTGGTCAAGTGTTGCAACCCCTTTCAATACAATAAAATTTGGTGAGCTGGGGGGCGATTACCATGATTAAGTTCCTCAAGAGGATG
The DNA here is from genome assembly GCA_026776945.1 of Isichthys henryi. Classification (NCBI taxonomy): domain Eukaryota; kingdom Metazoa; phylum Chordata; class Actinopteri; order Osteoglossiformes; family Mormyridae; genus Isichthys; species Isichthys henryi. The sequence goes on along the minus strand of JAODJX010000040.1, from coordinate 11,491,163 downwards.
GTGGGGGGGGGGATGTCCCCAATGCCCAAATCTGGCAAACAGATTAGTAACATTTAAATTTCATGAGTGTGTGTGGGAGGTGCCAAGTAAATAAGAAAACTTGGACCATTTTAAAGTAATTTTTTTTGCAAATTTGTAAAATCAAAACCTCTGATTTAGAGGATAACTGCTGTGTATGACGAGATCTCCTTGATGAGAATCAGTATAATGATTTTTGCATAGCATTTCTGTTTGGGTTACCATAATCGTGACATGATGTGACCTAGATACTAATGGATACCTGCCCCCTCCCCCTTTTCCAGTCACTCCAGAGTTCTCTGGCACAGAGAATGTCACTGCAGAGGAAGGTAGCTCAGTGACCCTCGTTTGCGACACCTACTCAAACCCCCAGGTGACGGTGAGCTGGCAGCAAAACGGGGAAGCTCTGGACTTGTCCAGCGGCGGATTTGTTGTGGTCCATGACAGGCGGGAATCTCGTCTCTCCATGGCCCAGCTTCAGCACTCCACCCATGAGGCCCAGTACAGCTGTATGGTCTCCTCCCCCATGTTTGGAACCAGGACCAAGTTCTTCCTGCTGACAGTGAAAGGTCTTTAACTTCACTCGTTTACTTAGATTAGCATTTCCCAACCCAGTCCGCGGGGACGCCAAGACGGTTCACATATTTGTTCTCTTCCAGCTGCCCAATGTTAGCACCAGAGATTTGGAGTTCTTGATTGGCTGGGAATTGGGGGGAGGGGAAAGAAAACTGTGGACTGTCTGAGGGTTCCTGAGGAATTGGTTGGGAAATTTTGAGTAGAATTTATTTCTGTAATGCAAACATCAATATTGGCCTGTTTCCTGTGTACTTATTTTCTGATCATATCTACCAATATTTATGGTACTTTAAAACCATATTGCAGGAAAGCATGCAGTTTTCTACAGTTTTTTTCAAATTACATATCATTAAATATTATGTTTGTTTCACATCTCCTTTTCAAATCACTGTACTTCCGTGTGAAAGTTGCCTGATCACTGCAGTGCTCACTGTGGTGTGTTGATAGCTGAATGCTCTTGGTTTTTATCCTCCTTCAACCAGATATGAAGATGAAATTCCCCCTGGCACCAGTAATCGCTGGATTAGTCGTGGTCACCTGCACTGCGCTTTTGGCTTTCATTTCGAGGTGGAAAAGGATCACCAAGGTACCGATTCTCATCCCATCATAATTACTCTCCTGATCCATGTACCACACAGGCATGCACTCAGCACAATTTGATTCCTATTTCTTTCCAGTGCTGCAGGTAGAGAATTGTCCACACAGCTTGACACCTGGTACGGGCCATCGAGCTCCAACGGACCCAGTCACTGAATCCTAATAAAACCACAAACCTACAGAAATGCCAGCAGGCCACTTTCGCTCTGAGATCAAAAGGAAATAATTAAATGTATTAAACCATTAACATTTCCCTTGTGGTTTTTTTTATAGTTTTGGTCTTCAAGCCATTACTAAAGCTGGAATGCATATAGGCAAAATACAGCCAGTAAAATGATCAATAACCTTCATCCAACCATCCATTTTCTATACCTGCTTGTCCCATTCAGGGTAGCGGGGGTCCAGAGCCTTTCCCAGACGCTAATGGGGTAAGGCAGGGAATAACCCAGGATGGGGCGCCAACCAATTGTGGGGCACACAGACATTCACAGCTACAAATAATTTGGAAACTCCAATTCATCTTAGCATGTATTTGGACTGTGGGGTGAAACCAGAGCACCCAGACAAAAATCCACAATTACACTTGAAGAACATGCACACTCCATACACCTAGAGCCAAGGCAGACTCTCAAACCTTGGTCCTTGAATGGTAGTGAACTATATAAAAGTTTCGGCTGAGATGCAGAAGAACCATAATTAACTGTTGAATTAACTGAAATTTCTGCAGCTGATAAAACCACACTAGTTTTTATACAAGCAGAACTATTGCACAATGGCTCTGAGATTACCTTAGTTACTCATTGATTCCCACTTTACAGTGGCAGATGAAATGGTAATGTTGCAATACCAAGAGAAAAAAAACCATTAAATAAGTTACATATTGATGTTTTCCCAGTTTAACCTCAAGAACCCCTTGCAAAATACGTGTGCCGCGTTCCCTGTCAAAATTTACAACAAAAAATCAAGATAGATTAATTGTATACATTTTATTGCTATTTCTTTCTTCTGTTGCTCTGGATATCCTCTACCCTTTTAATATTATGATTTGAGAACAGATACACCCATTATAGGACGACACCCTCTGGGAAGTTGTTCGTCTCCATGGACTACAGCGAGGCAACGGGAATTTTTTGGAGGATTTTCTTCATTGCGCTGGGATAAGCGGAAATGACGTCGGCGGTAACCAATCGGCTGCGCTGGGAGGGTCGCGTGCTTTGGGCGGGGGCCGAATTCAAATCGAAGCGCATAAAGACTTCTGGGAGTGTCTGGATGTCTGTTTATGCTTTGTCTTGCAACCTTGGTCAGTAAAGAATTCTTCGGTAAGTATTATTAAATATTTATAAATAACCACTAAGAAATGACATACTAGCAAGTTTTTACGTGTTGAGCGAAAGGAACATTTTATCTTAACATTAGCGAACGTGGTAAATCACAGCCAGCGGGTCTCTTAAAGGAGCCTTCTGATGACATTACTCCGAGGAAAAGTCAGACTGGTTGTGGCGAAATAAGGGGACACTTTGATAGAAAATGTTTATTATAGTCACTCCACTTGTCTTGTATTTCAGTCTTACGGAAACTTTTCATATGGAGTATTAATCACATATTTTCAAGGGGCGTTCCGGGTCTGTTTCGGAATCTGTCCGGCTCAGGGTCAGTATCGTTATTAACTGAAAGTATAAGCTAAACTATAAGAAGTATAAAGTGCAATAATAACTATAAAATACAACACGAAATAATAAAAAAACTGCAGCTTAACGAAAACTACATACATAACTTCAGAAAGTAATGGAAATAAAATAAAAAATGAACGCATGGAATAACTTTCAGTTTATCCCTAAAAACAAAATTGCTACAACTTAAACTCAATCTAATATATAAAAATTAAATGGAAATATGTCAGTTTTCTGTAGCCTATTCTTTTAAATGTATCTCTAAAATAAAAGCTAATAAAATGAATAAAACCATACTGAAGACGACCTGAAGTAAAAACGTAAAACTGTAATGCTTCGCCCCGCATGGGAACTGCCACGCCCAAAGATCCGTACTCAGGATGTAACTTTTCTCATAGCTTTTTTAATTGTTTTTTTCAATTTCTACAGGTCACCGTTTGACATGGCATCTTCTGTCGTCCAGGCGGTCAGCGGGATCTGGCGGTCACACTCTGCCCTTGAGGAGTCAGACGGGCCGGACAGCACCCCCGAAGCACCACAACGCTCCTACTCCTCATCGTCACTGAGATCCCTGCGCTCCTCTCTACGTACGCAACTCCCGCTAAGACCCATGGAGTCACAAGCCGGCACCCCTCCCACCGTGGAGCTGGCCCCTCACCCTGGCCATAAGCTCCGCCTCCTTACACGCAGCGCTCGCAACTCCATTGGTGGGGCTTATCAGGTCCGGGAGGCTTGTGTTACAGTTTGAGATGGGAGTTCTATTCCATATTGGCTGAACCTTAGCCGTCATTTTCATAGCAACTTTTCTCCCCCCCCTCACAGAAACTTCAGAGGAGGTGCAGTACCAGGGATGAGTTTCTGGTGGCAAGTCCCAGCCAGACCCCCGAGGATGAGGAGAATGAGGGACCAGCTCTGAGATGCGATCAGGCTCACTGCACAGCACGTAGGCTGTCTGCCGCCATCACACCTACACGGAACAAGCCATGCACCACGCAGTCGGCTGGCAGGAAGACTTGCGGTGGGAACGTCCCAGGTGTGACTTTGAGGGCAGGGGGCTCCAGACGACAGCTGGTTCGGGTGGCGGCACTGAAGAGTCCTTTCGCATCCCCCAGCACCCTGAGCCGTCGGAGGTAAGAGGGCCCCCCTCCTCCTCGGGAGAGTTAAGCCCAGATTACTACACACGCTAAAAACCTTTGCCTGTCAAAGGCCATCAAACACTCTGCCGTTTGCTGAATTTGACCCATTTCCCCCCATCGTAGGCAGTTTGACGTGGACCTAGAGTCTGTGTCCGCCGGCCTCCGGAGGTTGAAAAACCTCTCGCTAGCCCTAGATGATGTCATCGGGAGGGATGAGAGGTAAGCTGGAGAGGGGGTGGGGTGGGGTGGGGTGTGTATCTCTGATCATGTTTGCTCTTCTCCACAGCTGTGAAAACCACAGCTCTCTCTCAAATTTCAGTTTGCATTTTTGTTTTGGTGTGTTTTTGATTGGGGGGTGCTAGGTTCGGTTTGATGCATTTACAAAAATTCAAGCTGCATTCCCTCTTCGATAAGAATACAAGAAAAAAAAAACCGCATGATCTTCATATCTACTGGTAGTTTTTTTTATGGCCTCTGGATTTTATATTTTCAAATGTAAAGTGGTTTTAAGGTCTTAACACTGTGTGAAGTCTTTTGATAAAGATTCAATGCATCTTTGCCTTGCTTTTTCAGTCTTTCAAAGTGTGAAGGGAGTAACAAAGGCTGGTGTTTTGTAATAGTCACTGTATAGAACAGAGGTACTTTTTTGATCTCTGTGAAAATTGGGTGGTTTTCACCCATCTTGCTCTCATGAAAGAGAGAGAGAGAGATATGTTTACGGACACACACACTCCCACGCAGATTTAGAACTCAACAGTTCTAAATCTAAATCTGGCAACAGGATTCAAACCCTACAACTTTCCTGACCAGCGGGTGAAATGTGTCATCAGCTGGAGTTTGTTCTATCTTATGTCTGACCACATCTATCCATCTTATGATCCCTTGTACTGGACAGGGTCACTGAAGTCAATCCCAGGGAAACGCAGGACTTAAAAACCTAGGTGCCCCTGGATACACATACTAATGACAATATAGATGCATCCGTCAGCCGAACTGGATGTTTTTGGATGGAGCCAGCATCTCCAAGAAAAAACTGCACAATACAAAGGTCAACACACACCCCACACACTGAGCAGGGCCAGGATTCGAAGCTCTAACCCTGCGTACTGAGCCAGCGTGCCTCCTCATTCAGGCACATGTATTTTATTTAATTTCCCGAATCTAGGCGGTATTACAGTCGTGTTTTCCTCTGACTTTCAGATTAATTTGGGTGCTTACATGTGCAATGGAGTAGTTTACTGGCAACAAAGACAAAATAACAATGTTTTTCTTTGCCATCAGCAAGTTGAGATACTCTCGTATTGTGGAATAAAGCTTGAGGTAAGGATCTGCAGCTATAGTGTCTGGTTTCTAATCCTGCCATCTTAACCCCGGAGAAGTTTTGTTGGTCTGAGCATGTGAGAGCACCTTAACACCTAATGGTTTTGCTTGTTTGTTTTCTGTTTTGAACATGAAGCTGCATCGCTGCTGTTTGATGCGACGGCATGCTGTGATCCTGCCTTTTGTCATTAGGGATGATGCGTAGCTTGCGCTGTAGCTGCATGATGATGCACTTATTGAGTCCTACAGCTCAGGAACTAGCTTGCTGGATAAACCCCCAGCCCCCGTGCCGCCTTAATGTGTCAGGCTGGCTTGCTTAGCTGCTCCACAGCTGGAGTCTTTACAGCTGGTGTCCTGAAACTTGACCACCTCTCCTAACCTGGACTTCTCTCATGCAGGACCCAGGCCATAGAGAACTACCACAGAGTGATGGTGGGAGGCTATAAGGCAGCTCGGGGTCACCCGCCTCGCAGACTCACCAGGGCTTCCATCCGTTGCAAAACCAAAAGGATACAGGAGATGGTCCACAGCTGGACTGACGTGGCAGTGTCAAAAATACGCAAGGCCACTTAGATTCAGGTTTCACTTCTGTCCTCCTCGCTCTGTTACATTGTGCTTTTAATGATGTCAGTTTATTTCATGTACTTGTTATTTTTTCTAACTCTGTTCCACCTTTGTGTTGCGAAATGCTGGCTGTGTTTTGTATGTAAACCAAAGCCTGAATATTCAGGATGATCAGTGTTTCATCAGAGGGCGTGGATCTCCACATTTTTTTCATGAATGATACTTTAATGGCCTTGGAGTTTATTCATATGGGTCAAGCCACAATGTAGATGTGATGGTCCTGCGTGGTTCTCATGGTGCTGCTGTATTCTCTGCTTCCAAGGCCTGAGCTTAAATGACATGTATGGAAAAATGAAGGCTGTGAAGACTCTACTTATGCAATAAGACTGTTACACTATGTACTACTAACAGTGACGATAAACTGAAACTAAATGCAAATATAATGTCTGCCTCTCATTGTATCCCACTGCTGTTCTATAACCACTAACTATAATATTAATAATGCATGTTTTTTTAAATTTTTTTTTTTTTTTACTGTGGAGGTAAACCTTTTAATGGATTTTAATAACTTTTATAAAAGTTTATTTTTATACCAGTGCTTGACAGGCACTGAGTCCTGAGGAGCCAACTGTTTTAAAAATGGCAACGGGCCTTGATTGCCGACGAGCTCCCCACATGCCAGTCAGTGTCACATGTGGGTCTGTGTTTGGTGCATCACCCCTACAGTCACACACGTGGATTTATGCCCTGAAGCGGCTTGTGTTGAACCATGTTGTACGTTCCAGCCGTTTGCTGTGTTCTTGTTGCTGCTCTTAGAAAGGTGTGGACTCTCTGGATTCCCGACCTGAGTGTTGTACCTTGTGCCTTGTCCCCTGTCTGTCTGCTGTATGCTGCCCACTTGTCTAATTAACCACGCTTGTTGTTTTCCAAATGGGACGTAAGTTATATATTTAACTGTTCATATGCAGCCATAATAAAAATGTATTCATAAGTTGTCGTTTTATTGGTTATGAGTAAGTCATTTACTATAGTTCTACTATCGCTTGCGATTTGTGTGATTTGATGTGCTGTGGGCCTCCAATGGTGACTGAGGCATGACCTGTTCTGAGAGCCAAAGCTGAGAGTCACCTGCCAGTCTGAAAGGCAGCCACTGGGAGGACAGTCTGGAACAACTGGTGAAACTCACAGGCAGAGTGAAGTGATAAAAGTTTTAACAATCGACCTAAAAAATGTATACGGATACCTTCACCTGCCTGTCACATGCTTTTTTGGTCCAATTTCTAGTGAGGAGCTTCACCTTCAGGCGCTAGCCAGTGCAATCCCCTGACACTGGTGTAACAAATTTGTTCAGACATTCTTCCACAACAAAATACACAGGGTTTAAAATATCTGTGGGAGACCCAAGCCAAAGGAGTTTTGTGCTAAGCAATTTTATTAAACTGTCAAATAAATTAAAACAAAAAATCCAGTATCTCCTGTGTTTATATGCTTTTGTGTATTTGCTATGTAAGAGAGAGACTGTCAGATTGACTGAAGTCCCTTAAGCACACTTGTCTACACTGGGAATCAGTTTTAAAGCATTGTGACGATGTTATGGTTTTCTGCTTGTAGTTTACTGTTTTGGAAAAGAATATTTATAGCATGTTTGGAGAAAAATGACCTGTTTGTACAACTTTCTGTTTTAGATGTTAATAAAAGTTCATGTCTGTTGGATAGTTGATGAAATTTCCAACAGCCAGCAGATGGTACTTCTAACACTGTAGGACCAGGACAAATGTGATGCGGTAACTAACATACTCCTGGCTCAGATGGGGTGAGGCTGTTCTGATCTACCTCTGCCAGCATCATCAAAATGTACTTGCATTCTGAATCTCACAGGGGCCTGTGTGCCATTGGTCAGTATTTTTGGCTCCCTGTGACCAGCTCACCATTGGTCACTTTAGGGGAGGTGCAGAATCTGAAACATTACCAGTCACCAACTGGTGTTTTTCTTGTATTATCAAGTGGAGTTCAGTGATTCAGGAGTATGTTGTTCCTAGCTAGAGGGGGGGCGCTGGTTACAAGTTCGCCAAAATCTACCCGCATCCTCCAAAAATGTGATGCTCTGGTCTTCTTTGATTTTGACAGCTCCTCTCTCAGCTGCGGGTCTCATTCTGCAGCCTCTCTGACTAACCCACCCATGAACCCCTACGCTGCTCCCCCCCCGGGCATCACCATGGCAACCATCTGCGGTCGCCATCGCAGAGCAGTAAGGGTCTCAGCACGGTCGTTGTTCTTAGCTCGATGGCCTGTTGCGTGGAATGAGGGCAGGGTCACAACAGAGGAAATGGTGAGCTGATCGGTCTCTGGGGCTCCACCCATACGCCTCGGAAAGCTTCGGGTTGGCCATCAGGGGGCGGTATCCTCACGGTGTACAGATCCCCGTGGCCATACAGCACGGCCTCGCCCCCAGGGGCCCGCCACCCCGCCAGGGCCACCACCGTTGTCTTTGACGGATTCGGGTTGGCTCTGGGCACGCTCCGGTTTGGCGCCGGGGGTGCAGGGCTGGACTGACGCCTGCTGCACAGACATAGTGCGGCGCAGGTGGGCACGCTTGCGCAGGAAGTCGGGCTCGGCGGCCAGGCTTAGGGAGGACTCGCGGAGCACGGTACATCCGGGGGGCTGGCTCTGCTTGGGGCGGGAGCGCTGCCTCAAACGCAGAGAGGTCAGGTGTGAAGCATAACCCTCGCTCAGGAACTGACCGCAGCAAGGGAGGTGTGGATAGAGGGAAGAGGGGTGGAGCCAGAGAAGGGTGGGGGGCAACACACACATGAAAGTCTTATCTACAGTTCTCTTTCATGCAGTCATTAACTTCATTTCAAAGTCCAGCCGTAAGTGTCCTTTCTACCTTATATAACTCATTCTATAAGTCTGAGAGCAGCAATGCAGGGAAGGCTACTATAAGAAGGTGAACCCTAACCCATGCTCTTGCTTTAGATCACATGTCAGGCTCTGATGACATACCTGGCATTGGTTTAGATGTTTCTTGGATGGCCTGCCCACGATATATATCTGAGCAGGACTCAAGCCCAGCATGTTGTAGACGGAGATGTCTTTCGTGGAGCCGTAAGCAGCAATGATCTTGATGTGGCACTGGAAAGGGAAGGAAATAGGTGCCCGTGAACGACAGTGGCGAGCTTTCAGAGCTGTCATGGTGTAGTATTCAGACCCACAATGGTGGACAGACAGCACTGATTAAAGTAAAGGCACAGAGATCACAGTAGCGTGCATTTAGTGTTGACTGGTGCCATATCGTATGTGTGTGTCCACCTTGTGTACAGCTGTACCTCCTGAACCATGTTCCGGAGGAAGATGGCTTTCTGACGTAGGGGGTCGTGCACCAGCCCCTCAGAGAAGAAGACAGCTCCCTGGGGGAAGTTGTGCTGGAAGAGCCAGGAGACCACCCTCTGCTTCTGCATGTCCGGGCGGCCCGTGATATAGAGGATCAAGTAGCCCAGGTCTTGCCAGTGCCTGTACACACACAGATACATGCTCGTACCTTGAGTTCTTCTTGCATTGTGTCTGTGTTGCACAGATTGCTGTCTTTACCTGACCACATCCACAGCACCCGGCCGGACCTTGGGGTCGCTACCCATGAGGGAGACACTGGCGGCGAAAGAGCCGTCGATGCTGAACACCACGCACTCCATTCCCCGCGGTAGCACTGTCAGGCACGCCTCTGCGCGTGTCTGGTCACCCCTGGAGCAAGTGTGAGGGGGCAACACAAAGGAATTGCAAGGGTCACATGGCCTATCTGGGGTTAGAGGTCAAGGAGACTGGACTGTTTGTGTAATGTGAACATAACTCAGGTATTAATGCAAAAAAATAGACTGTCCCAGGTAATGATTTAACATCTGTGGACAATCCAGTAAGAGCTTCATGTCTGCTCACTTGACCACCATCCTGATGGGGTAGACACCCACGCCAAGCTTCTTCTCCTGAGGGATGGTGTAGGTTACCCTTCCACTGCTGTTGGTCACCTCTGTGTCAAAGTGCATCCAGCGTCCCGACGGGGGCTGTGTGACCAGGTAGACGTCCACCTGGGTGAACGCAGGGGTAGACGGCTTTACAGTCTTCCCTCGGCTTGGGATACACTCAAGCCTGGAATAGTCAGATCGAGAAGGAGCCAGTCGTTCCAGAATGTGACACTCAACGTGCAAGAAAAAGTTTGAATCCGCAAGTTCTAGGAGCTGCTACTGGCCGCGATAGGAGTGCTGCTGTGAAGAGCCATTGGTGGAGGGCCGTCTATCGATCCTACCTTCTCTCCAGCAAGCGTCACCATATCCAGGGGTCCATACATGAAGCGTCCCACCAGCACTTGGGGCCCGTCCTCGGTCGCGATGATGTCGTTCACTCTGTGATTAGCCGTCATATTCTGGAATCAAGCACACAACAAGTGTGTGAGACCTAACCTACAATACTGAAAGCGCTTTGAATCCTGGGGATATGTCTACACTAAACCAGTAGGGGGAACCAGCAGTATATCATGGATTCCACAGGCCCTTCTGCTGCAATTGGCTAAACATGTGTCACATGACATGTCTATATGGCCACAACAGATCAAATGAGGACAGGTTTGTATTGTTCCTCTGCTGACTGAGACCTAACTACTGTTTCCTCACGTTCACAGCAGTGATCTGAACTGCACATTTGTTCTGCATCATATTGGGTGGCAGAGATACGCCTGGGATGTACAAAACTGAATTATGTTTGACAGAGTAATAGGTCTTCAGAAGCAGGTTTGCATAAACATTTAACACATGTCAGGAATTTTAAATATGTCAACGAATGTCATTTGTCTAACAGATTATCCTATAGGGATATCTGCTAATGAAAGCCAATAAACGTCCTACAGCAGGTCTATTCAAAATACGGCCCTCGAGGGCCGAGCACTGCTCATTTCCCAGTCTTTCTTTTACCTATGAGCCAGATGTGTAGCCACTGTGGCCAGTCAGAATCAGTAATTATTAAACTACCTGGGAGAACTGGAAATAAGAACATAAGAACATAAGAACTATACAAACGAGAGGAGGCCATTCGGCCCATCAAGCTCGCTTGGGGAGAAC
>JAODJX010000040.1:11427222-11446249 GCA_026776945.1 Isichthys henryi | reverse complement strand
GGGGCCGCATTAGACCTGTCTGATCAAATCAATGCTGACACCTTCCTGAGACGTCTATTGACCCCCTGATTCCTACTCCACCACTCAGCAGTCAGTTTCTGGTTTCCAGGCCTGACCAACAACCCCGGGTGGGGGGTGGGGGGGGCATCAACCAGTATAATAGACAGGTGAGCTTTATTTATCCTAGAATGCAGACCATTTTGAGGTTTTAATGTTTTCAAAGTTTTCTCCCCACTCATTTTCCCTCCTCGAAAACACCCCCCAGAGATGAAGGAAGATTCTGTGCCCAGATCTGGATTTCCATGACATTCTCTTCAGACAAAAACAAGTTCACTGCAGTAGAGAGAAGATCCTTTTGGTCAGTCGCATTCCTCAGATTTTTCACTCGTTAAAAATATCACTGATTGCTGTGCTGGATCTAAAACAAAGATCTCTGCTGGCTCCTGCAGCCGGGAAATCTAATTACCATAAACTCTCCACATTATCCCGACCCCTCCATGTTAGTTTTACAATCTAATATTTCATTTTAATTTTCAATATTACTGTTCAGTCCTCAGATAACACGTAGAATAAGCCAGACTACAAAGCCTAGTTATAAATGAGGTATTTTCTCCCGAGTAATGAAAAATATGTCACTGAACAGCAGAACTGCCTTATGGGCTGTTATTGTGTAATTCAGTAGATTAGCAATGAGGCTGATTAAGTTTAATATGTTTAACGTAATATGGCATAATTTGGCGTAATATAGGGCAAGTGAACTGATCTAATTAAATGAACTACATATTGTCACATACTAAATTAGCTGAATTTAAAGATGTGTCAAAGGGCTGGGAAAAAAAAGAATTACCCCTAAAATGAGGCCGTATTCAAAAGGACCAGAATATAAAGGGGACTGGGCGCTTATTATTATTTTTTACACTACCCTTCTTTGCCTTAACGGTTCTTTTTCTTTAAGCTTTAAAAATTTCCAGACTCAATAAGAATAATCATCATTGACACTGCAAAAAAAAAAAAAAAAAAACGGAGCCACCTATTCCGAGGCTACAGAGGCAAAGCTCCCCCCATCCTGGACAATTTGCGAAAAAGTCGCCTTTAAAAGTAGAGAAGCGGGTTGAGCCGTGTGGGATTTACAAACGCGTCGACTAAATTACAGCAGCTGCAGAGAGCTGCGGCTCCGGCTCCGGCTCAGCAGGCGTCCTCTCCAGCACCGGCTGTCGCGAAGAGCTCCGTCTCCCCACGGAAACGTGTCACACGGGAGGCCAGGGAATGTGGCCGGTGCGCCGCGCTGACAGCGGGGATGCTGCCACCGCAGAGCCTCCCCCCGAGGGGACGGGAGGACGGGGGGGCATGTACCCAATATTTAATTTGGCTTTGATCGTCCCCCTATAAATAGACCATATATTATTAGTTCCTCCCCCCCACAATATCAAACTCTCTCCTACACTATTGTAAGCGCTAACAGTTACCTATCGGTCAGTGTCAGTATGGATTCCATTTTCTTAAATTAGGTTTTATTTATTTTTACTTAGTTGCCAACGTTCTTTATGAATCTTTATTTTAGACGTATTTCTATTTGTTGTTTACATATTTTAATTTCAGTTTAAGTTTTAGTAACTTCTACGGATAGACTGGAAGTTATAGAGCTATTTTATGCATCTGATTTTTAAAGAATCCAAATAAAAACACATTATGTACTAATGTCCTGTAAATGGGTAGAACATATTCCAGACACTATTAATGGTAATTAAATATAAGCAAATCATTACATAAGATAATTAGTATTTTAAAACCGTAATGGAAAGCATTTGACCTTTGTTTTATTTACTTCAGTTAGTTTGGGAAGCAATATTTATCATTTTTGTTCTAGTTTTAACTTTTTTATATTTTCATATTTAATATTTTCATTATATTTTATTTTTCTTATTTACGAAACTGTTTTTTTTTTTAATAGTCTTTGATTTTATTACCAATAATAACCCTTCAATTAGATTAGGAGATCAAGGATGCTGGTGGTTAAGGTTTAAGTGAGGAGCTAATTACCTGATGTTCAGGTAAAATACAGAAGAGCTCATCACCAGAGATTTCTCAGCTGAGCAAACGCTCATTGTTCCACGTGCCAGAACAAACTTGTGAACGGAATGATCTGTGGCAGTGTGGTCTTAGCAGTGACCTCATGAACACTGAGAGCTATCTGGTGGATCGCCACGGAGACAGAATGACTAGAGAGGAGGTGACTGCTCGCATGGCCTAATTCAATGGATTAAAGCTAATCAAATGTAGCCTGTGATTTACACTCTCGAGCAGTTATAAATTCACTGGTGTTAAAGCCCAGCTCCCTGGCCAGTGTCTGACCTGCTAGTCATACCTACTGAACACACAGAGCACTGCGGTGGCCACACTGGATATGATTAAGTCTTGGTTAAATCTTATGGGTATTTCAAACATTATTCTTAAGTCACTCAGAGGTACAAAAGCAGGACGTTTATGAGGTTACCGGCCCACCTCCTTAACCTGTATTCGATGCTTGTGGGATTTTTTCTTACAAAAAAATTTCTGAGGGAAGAATGACAAATTATTGGTTGAGAGAGATAACCAATCAGATTGAACAGGAGATGGGTCCAAGCAACTAGAGGAGGTGGGACCAAGACATCTGATTGGTTGGTCCTACCTCTTCCAGTTGCTTGGACCTACCTCCCCTACAATCTGATTGGTTTTCTCTCTGAACCAATCATTTTTCATTCTGCCCTCAATGTTTTTGTGCAAGTAAAACTCGCATGAGCATATTCTACAAGAGAATAAAATAAGCTGTGGGAGTTTGACCGCTTCCGTTAAAACGTGTCAAATAGGCTTGTTCATTTATATGCACCACCACAAACCAGTAAGGTTTGTAAGTCAGACTCCAAAGCTCATAGATTTATAGCACAGCTTTCAACAAATAATTCTCCAAAGTTTTATAAATCCTACTGCGTGACTCAATAGAATTTCTCAGGCCGCTCTTGCAGGACCTTCAATCTTAGTGACTCAGAGGGGATGCAGATCCCCTCTTTGCTTTATCCCCCTGCCCTCTTCGGTGCTTCTTCTTCCTTTGAAATGCAAACATCACAGCGGTCTGAGGGAAATAGTCTGTAACATGTGGTTACGTCTGTGAGCTGCTCTCACGAGCTCCAGGTGGGGACTGAGTATTTATAAGCACCCAGACCAGCATCTGTTTGCCTCTGATTATAATCGGCATTGACATATGCGCAATGTCACCCTCAAGCAGTGCCAACTCAGAAAAAAAAACCTGAATCGGGGAAACAGGGACATCCTCCTACACAGAGTCCGTGGCCCGATCCCACATTTTCCTTCTCAGTCTCTCTACTACCTGTTTACAGCTGTGTGCCTCACACAGAAATATTTGTGTGTGTGTGTGGGTTATGCATGAATTACATTGTGAGTACCAAAAATCCCCACAATGTGATAAAAAAACTGTTATTTTGATGTTGTGGGGACTTTTTATTTTGAGTCCCCACAAGGGGAAATTCAATTTTGTAAAAAATCCGTGACTGCAAACAAAAACCAAAAATGCCAAAAGTTTGTTTAATTACTTATGGTTAAGGTCGGGGCTGGGTGGGGGTTAAGGGTGTCATTGTTGGGATTAGGGTTTTTCCCATAGAAATGAATGGATGGTCACCAAAAAGATGTGTGTGTGTGTGGTATCTAAATTGGGTAACACTTTACCTGAGGGGGCAGTGTAGGAGTACACTCATACTTCATGTATCAATTAACCACTAATACGTGTGATTTACATACTGATCCCACGTTCATTCATCGGTAACCAATCATGCCAGTTCACGTATTTCATGTAGGAACTGCATTCGCACATGATTTGTTCTTGAGTAATAACTGTCTACAAGTTGAGTATTATCCTATATTACCGCGCAATCCTGCCCAGTGGGATTTTTTGTACAGTTTAACGCATCGAGTGACAATAGCAAACTAAATATAGAAACCGGACATGAATAATACACAAAGCGCAGAATGGTTAGTAAGTAAATGTAAAAATAGGCTTCAACGGTGCAGCTGAAATATAGCACGTTGCTAATCACAGAAGTAAAGGTGGCACAGTAATTAAGTAACCTTTCAGAATTGTGGAAATAAGTCGTGTGTAGACAGTGACGGACCATCCTGTTGGCAGATTTGGTGGCTGTTTATTTGTACGGGGATTGATCTGAAGGCGACGCCGAGCCGGTTCTCCTTGCGTGAATAGTTATAAAATGCTGCGGTCTTTTCCTTGTTAGGGTGTCCGCACTACGGTACCATACCCTGGTAAACCGTGTGAAGGACAAGGACATGATGACTGTCACCCCACATCCACAGCCTGTCTGTTGAAATACAGCGATGAGCCTTCATTTCTGCTCTTCTTAACTTCTGCATCTTCGCGACCAGAATAAAACCTGTACGAAACTGTTTGTCTGAATCACACGGTAATTACGGTAGGACGTATTTACTGCGTCCTTTCACACAAGCAATGTTAATTTTTATGTTAATGAGCCTGTTTGCAAGAGCACTAGAAACCCCCCTCCCTGCGTAAGCTCTGGGGTTCCAGGTGGTCGGTGCGTGGTGGGGAGGCTATGAGCGGACCTCTCATGCTAAAGGTGAGTAACTGACGCCCTCCCCAGCCGCGATCGGCTGCCTCCCTGCTCGTCTCGCTCAAAAGCAATACAGCGATTTATATTTCCTTGATGTGTGGATCCCAGTTTTTCTATATTTTCATTGTTTTACCCATCAACATTTTCTCCCAATTAAAATAGCTGTGGACTTCCGATACTTCAGTCATGTAGGTGTTTTGCAACAAATTCTATGCACTTTATTCCTTGTCTCAATACTTACTCCAGGTACTCGATATAAAAAAACGTCAACACCCCCCTCCCGCCCACAAATAAGCAAACAAACAAACACAAAATGCGTTTCATCTCTATCTAGGCTATACCTATCGAACAAACGTAATGTAGCCTGCGTAGCAAACCTAAACGTATATCTTTACACAAATCTTATTGAGATTACTTTTCAAAATTATATTCCCTTTTTATAACGCGATAAATGTCACAAAACACCCACACGGACCCGTAGGCACAGTCGGACGTGTTCGACCTTAAAAAACACATTTACACACATTTTGCTTCATGACCTTCAGGTCTTGCTGTTTCTGCACGATAACTCTACGCTTTAGGCAAAGAAGATAAATTTAATAACGCGTTAATTTCACCAAAAGGGACACATTAGCAATTCCCACTCCACATTATTAGATAAATTAATGAGCTATTAGTTGGCTAATTTGCCATCCCTGCTTGCGATGCTTAGGGTCCTGCTGAAATAATATAAATGTGTCAATTTTCTTAATTTTAACATAAAGCTTATCAGCAGGTTAAATCATATAGTGTGAAAAAATCACGCACATGCGGACACATGACCTTGGCTCTGAATAAATCTAAAGTCAAATTTAGTTCGGCATTTGAAGTTTCCCTCTGATGCTCCAAAAGAAACCTTGATGTATATACAGCAGAGTTTGATTTATAATGTACAACTCAGCGGGGTTTCACTGAGTGACACGTTTACGTGTGGCACTGTCTGACTGAGTGGCGAAAACGGGGGAATTGATGAAAAGTAACTAATTTCAATGACTGCATATTGCCGCCCGTGTTTCCAGTATAGTGTTCACCAGGGCTGAATGGGCACCACAGGGGCTGCCGCGATCACGAAATACAAAGGATCTAATGCTCACGAAAGATACTGGGATCACTTTGGGGAAAGGCGCATCAGGTTACGCGTGTTTTGACGGCTACAGCGGGTCAGACAGCTGGCGGTCATGAAAAGCGTCTCTTCATCCTCTCCTGCCAAAGGGCGAGATGTTCACCTCTATGTCTACATTTCTGGGACAGAGCGAGCGCGCATTCCAAGTGACAATATCAACACGTGAACGTGCCGTGTTGATTTTATACGAAATGTCACACGTGCTATTGTCTGTGAGATAAACTCCGTGCCTGATATAAATGCCCCAGGAACCCACTGCATGAACGTCGCATTCCAACAGATGTTCAGAGCGCAGCACATCAGGGCGCGATACGATCGCTCACTTGTTCGGCTTCACGTTTACCTTTGGTCTCTCTCGCCATCCCGTCCTGCGCCAGGTGCCCGGTCTCCACCTCTTCGTCTGCTCGTCTTCCCGCGGGCAATGTGGGAGTCAGCGGGCTGTCCACCTCTGTGGCGACGCCGGGCGGTCAACGGCGAACATTTAGCAGCTTCGCTTCCGTTGCCGGTGTCGGTGATGCCCGGGTATTTGGCGGACACCTCGTTACCTCCTCCTTATCCCTGTCGTCCTTCTTCTGCTGAATGAATAAATCCCGCTTGCTTTTTAAAGGAGCTGCCGTGCGCACGGGATGGGTTTTGTGCATGCGTGCGTGTGTCTTAGTGGGCGGGTGGGGGTCGGCATTGAACGGATTCTTATCTTATCCGAACTGATTTCTTGTGTTTTCCTGATCACGGCAAAGAGGATATAGACCTAAAAATTCATAAAAAGATACAGACTTATACATTGCCGTGAAGAAGAGAGCAGAACTCTTCAAAGATAGTTTGTAATGTTAAATGATCATTAGACCTGTACACTGTAAATAAATGTACTTATCAGAATTGCTACAGACTAACTCAATTCCCTACACGCTACCGTTGTCGACCCAAATTGTAATAACGAACAGTCTAATATGTAGTAGACGTTCTTTGTACATTTTAGCAGTGCAAACTTTTCGTTTGATTTAACATCGACAGTGTTGACGATCACAGTGCTTCCTTGAGTCTATACACAGCATCGGAGCAGTCGTTTGAAAATGTATCTGCAGACCGCTCTCTTCCTTAATCTTACTGATTTCGCTCATTTCCTCCGCAAGATTAGAGCGTCGGCTGAAGCCCTCATCTCATCGTCACCTTCCCACCTGTTTATCTTCCTCCTCTTTCAGCGAATCGCAGATCGAGACCTTGATCTGCTGCTCCAGGAGCAGCCCTTCGTTAGGAGAATCCAGTGTGGTAGAATTTAATAAATTTGAGAAAATGCCTGGGTTGGATGTGGGAGCAACGTGGGAATATGTGAGGAGAGGTGATAAGATACAGAGGTAATGAATGGAAAGGACGGTTGGTCTCGCTGGAAGTTTTAGGGAGATCATTCCACTCCTAAAATTACAAACAGGCTGACCCGGAGAAATCAAGAAGTGTAGAAAAGCAATGCAGATTCAGCACACAAAGTATATTAAATGGAGGAAGCAGGAACCATTCAGATCTATGGGCACTCACCTACGGGGGCGCGACTGAGCAAACTGCCTTCACCACTAACCCCGTCCCCTCACCACCCCTCACCTATGAAGTCACGGAAGTTGGGTCATTTTCAGATGGATCTCTGAAGGACCTTTAAGCTAAAGCTCTGAATTTGCACACTCGGGTAGGTTTGTAGTTTTTGAGACCCGAATCTGAAAGTTCCCGTTCCTCCTAATGTAGTAACTATTTCTGACCAACAGGGGGCCCCCTAACCCCAGCCAGCCTTACGCGAATACGTGGGTCGGGTAGTGGAAAACACTGCCCCTGGTTGCACGTGGAGGAGATGATGACAATGATGCCTCTCAGAACTGCACTCTGAAAGTTTCTCACAGTCTCACTAAAACCTCTTGGCTCTGTACCTCACCAATGTGTAAAAATTAACAAGTCTCCAGAGATGATCGTGCTTAAGCGCTTGGCGTGGGCAGGCTGGGTACTTCAGAGGATGGTAATAAAATCAACTGGCAGACTGGTAAAGGGCTGATCACCTTACATTCAAATCCCAGTGCCAAAGAGCAGTGGTCTGACACATGAAGGTGGGACATAGTGATATGATTTGTATGGACCTAAAGCAGATCTCTGCTCCTCACCATCAATCCATGTCCACAATCAGTGTTAAATATTGTATTGGGTGCTTAATTCCATGAGTTAAACCCTTCAGATGTTCTGAAGTGCTGAAATCTCTCTCTCTCTCTCTCTCTCTCTCTCTCTCTGTGTGTGTTTTCAATTACCTGAGGGGTGAACACTGTCCCCCATTTATGAAGACCACTAGCATTCATTTTTGTATGGAATCTTCCAGTACCTATGCAGTGCCTATGCATATATTAGACAAATTTAGCCCCTGCCGTTGACTCAGGAAATCCCTGTGCAGTACAAGGCTAACTAGCTAGCTAGCACGGTCGTAAAATTGCTCTGCTTTCAACATTAAACCAAGAGCCCGTCATTGTGAGCTCAGCTGTGATTGCAGGTTATTTTGTTGTGGTTTCGTCTTACTCTGGACAGCCCAGGGGAATATAGGTTAAGTGGTGCATGGCTGGGGGGTGGGAGCTAGAAATGTTCATGCCCAGGTGCCCCTTAATTCTGGTTTCTTAACCAAAACCATGAGGTTATGGAAGCCAAACCAGGCAGCCCACAGTGAGTAAAGGGCAGCTTTGTTTCTAGTGTCAGACTATAACATAGAAAATCTTTAAAAAACAAACATCCACTATTGAGCCCTTTGTCTTGATTACGAAACCCAATGGAGTAACTTATCTGAGAGAAATTCACCAAATCCATGGGTAGCAATGTGTTCCTACAGTCATAATCTGACCATAATAGGTTGCAGCTTGGTTGACTTGAATTATGTTTAGCAGGAGTTGCGATTATTTATTGTTTTTCAGTCAATTGGAAAGAATCCCTTTAAGAAATGTGCAAGTAGCGGGTGGACTGCAAGACCACCTGTGTGTAAATGTGTTTTTTAAGGTCTGCTGGTAAACTCAGCTTTAGCCACACATATGCTGCTTGTTTTCAGCTTTTCACACAAATATATGACTTTGTTAAGGATATTAGGGTGCTAGCAGAACCTGTCCGGAGTTTTGCAGATGACTTTGGAGTTTGACGACCCTGTTTGGTTGCACCATGCTGCCCTTGTCAGCCTTTCATGCCTCAGCAACCAAGAGCTCATATCTGGGGAAAAAAAAAGTGGCGAGATTTCTGCTGGGAGCAGACAGCTTGCAGGAGGTCAGGTGGCCGTAAAGGGCCAACTACTGCCCCCAAAATCGGGAATGACCCTGATCTAATTCATTCAGAGAGAGAGGGAGGGAAATCCGTTTTCATCTTGGTGACACGAAGCCCAGCTGGGCTTGAGGATGAAGTGGCAAAGGAGAATGTTATCGGAGTTCCAAGTCTCTTATTTTTCCCATGCAAACTGCTAAGACGAAATCAATGGAATAATCCAACGAATCAGCTCATCCGAGTTCATTTAATATGCTATTTCTTTCTTTTTGTTGCAATTTACATACATTTTAACATTTAGACATTAAGTATAAACAGATTTTTTTAATTATCCATACATTGATTGTAACCAAAAGCAGGTAAGGCATAATTATACATTAGGCAACTGGCCACAAGGTTGTTGGTTTGAATCCCTGCTGAAACATTACTGTAATGTCATTGTGCATAAAATCTGCACCTTCTGTGTTGCCTTGTATGATCACTGTGACCTTAGAAAAACCTCGTGTGTAACCAGCCTAACCCTCTTTGGTACATAGAGTCGTTCAGAGCAATCAGTCTGCAGCAGCATCACTGTAGTTACCAGCGATCAGTGAAAAGTCTGTGACATATGATTAGGGATGAGAAAAGTAATACTACCGAACTGCCACTTTAACTTTTTTGTTTTATTTGTAATTATTAAAATATACACTTACATAATATTGAAATAAGTATTGTGTGAGTGTGCTGTATATATATAGACACACACAAACATACTTAGTAATGGAGATATTTGCACACTTTTATCTATTCATTATCTGAAACCACTTAATCCTATTCAGAGTCGTGGGGGGGGGGGGTCTGCTGCCTATGGGCACAAGGCAGGGAGCAACCCAGGATGAGGCACCAACCCATCACCGGGCGCACTCACACCTACAGGCAATGTCGGGGGAAACCAGAGGGAACCCCACACCAACGCAGGGAGAACATGCCGACATGGAACCCTGAACACGGAACCCTGGCAGCAGAGGCGGACATTTCAGGTCCAGAAAGTAAAAATCCTAAGCAGGGTTTTGTTTAAACCAACCGGTTGAGTATAAAGAGTCACAGTTATAGAGTACTGAAACGGTTGGTTTGGACTGGACCTGAAATGTCCATCTCTGCCTGGCAGAGACTTGAACCCAGGTCATAGATGTGTCAGTGCTAACCACTGCAGCACCACTGCAGCAGAACATGATGAAACCTTCTCCCTAAGCAATGTGACTTTCACAGAAGTAGGTGAGACGTTCTCAGCCTTTCGAGACAACTTACTTCACAAATGGGACGTGCAGGTAAACACAGGAGATGAAAACAGAGGGATATAATCTCATAATCCCATTCGGACTTTAAAGGTAGACTTCTAGTGATACTCAACAGTGATCCAGTCCAATCCAGGCAGAAATACACGGTCATCTGTCTTTGTTCAGAGATGACTCTGCTGGAGAACAATGAAGTGGATTGCAGACCGACGGCACAGGAACTGCTGAAGTTTATTCTTGGACTTGTCAGTATCCAGCAAGCTGACAGCTCCCCGCTCATAATACACCCTCTGGTGAAGCTCTTCTAAGTGAAATACTATCTCTCTCTCTTTCTCTCTTTCCCATTTCCTTTCTGTTTTTCTGTCCACTCATCTGTGTGACTCTGCCTCTCTTTCTATATCTCCTAGAGTCCACCTCTCTGTCTATCTTTCTGTCCTCTCTCAATACCCATCTTCCACTCTCTCCTTCTCTTTCAGTCGCTGTAACTTCCTCCATCCATCTCTCTCTGCTTCTCTTTAATTCCGTTGTATCACTCTTCTATGCTCCCTTTCCATGTATTTCTGTTTGTCTGTCAGGTAAAGTAGTCCAGTGAAGTAAAGTTTTATTATCATCTGAGTCATGCACTGTAGGCAGTGAAACAAAATAATGTTCCTCCTGGACCCGCAGTGCAACTTTCCAGACAGACCAGACGGGATTACAGTGCTAAAGATGGTGTCACGGAATTACTTACATTACATAATAGACAAACAATGAACAGCATGCTACAAAATACTATTGTTCTCTCCTTGACTCTCTACCTCCCCAAAGGAGACAGGTGACACCCTGTCATCATACATGCTGAGCCATTCAGATCTACCATGAAAAAATCACACAGGGCTTTGCGACACAGTGAACCTGTACCAGCGACTTGCAGAGTGAAAAGTGACAGTCACTCTTTTTCCGGTGGAACTGACTTTGGAAAAAGCGACTAATGTCTCCCAAATAATCTGCCGGAATAAGTGAATATCCAAGGGAGCAAAGAATTTTTGGGCAAATGTTCTGCAACTAACACCTGTTAAAAGGACTATGTCCCCCCCCTCTCTGCACCAGAATCATAACACTGAAAACAAAATCTGTTTATATATTTATTGCGCCTCATTCATTCAGTTCCATTGCCCATTTATAAAGCTATGTTTTAAACTGTCTTATGTCTTAATATATCACATTTAAGCCTCTTATATATTTATAGTCTATGACCAAGGAGAACAACATTTCAACTCCCAAGCATCGTAGAGCTGAAGATAATATTAAAGATGCATTGATTTAGTTTGGCTTTAGTGTCTCCAAGGGGTAATTTCTTTGCAATCAGCAGTCAACACAACCAACAAATTAAAAAATATGACGTTGATTCTGACAAATACTGTCAGAGCTAGATAAGATTTTAACAACTCTGAGCTATTAGTTAAGTTCTCACCAAACGAGCTTGATGGGCCGAATGGCCTCCTCTCGTTTGTAAATTTCTTATGTTCTTAAGTCCAAAATCAAAGATTTTTGTAGTATACATGTTGTTGGGGCTGAAAGAAGCAGATGACATGCTGAAGTACGTCCTACTCAGCTGGGGGCGGAGTCAGGCAGAGGTGGGTGTGGCTAAGGCAGCTAAATTTTGCTCACTGTAGCCTTCTGCTATCAAAACCTGGCTAGCAACCTTGTTATCCTAACTCAAAACTTTAGAATTGCTCATCTTTGGCATGGACATTGCTGGTAGCATAGTGTATCGTGATTAATATTATTTTAAATGTATTATTAGGAATGTTTTATGACATCCGTTTGTCCTATTAAAACAGGATACATAAATTCTAGCAGCGGTTCCCAAGTCTATCCTCATTTAGTGTAGTTTGATTCAGCTAATCAGTTAATCAGCTAATCAGTATCTCATTAAGCTGAATCTGGTGTGTTGGTGTTCAACAAATACTACCGTTACAACCCTGGTTGGGGGGGGGGGGGGGTGAAGCCTAGACATTGAATGGCCCCCATAGGCGTGCAGATTTAAAAACTCCACGATGGAAGGCGACACATTTACAGGAAACAGGTGGAAAATCCTGGAAAGAAGGAGCCTTGGAGATTCACCAGTCAGGGCTACGCTCCTTAACAACAGCGCTTCTCCATGGAAACACGTGTCAGCTCACTCCGTATTAGTATTGATTTAGAGTGAACAAGCAATGGCCAAATAAGGAGACGGCATCCTTATAAAGTAAATCACATCACGTTTTCCATCTGCACCATTGCTCAACTCCAGAACCCATATTTCTATACCCATAACATCTATCTATCTATCTATCTATCTATCTATCTATCTATCTATCTATCTATCTATCTATCTGTCTGTCTGTCTGTCTGTCTGTCTGTCTGTCTGTCTGTCTGTCTGTCTTGTTGTCTATCTATCTATCTGTCTATCCTGTTGTCTGTTTGTGTGTCTGTCTGTATGTCTACCTGTCTATCTTGTTGTCTGTCTGTTGGTGTGTCTATATATCTGTCGATGTTGTTGTCTATGTCTATCTATCTTGTTATATGTCAGTGTGTCTATCTGTCTGTCTGTCTATCTTTGTCTGTGTGTGTGTCTATTCCACTCTCCCTGCTCGTTCTGATGGGAACACCTTGGCAGACGCTTTCCCTTGGGTGTGGTAGCGATGACCCACACATCACAGGTAATCATCTGGCTACATGTGTCTGCAATGCTCATCGCCTGGAGCAGCAGCACATAGCAGAGAATGGCACAGCACACAGCGGAGAATGTCACAGCACACAGCGGAGAATGCCACAGTACACAGAGGAGAATGGCACAGCACACAACGGAGAATGCCACAGTACACAGTGAAGAATGGCACAGCACACAGCGGAGAATGGCACAGCACACAGCACAGAATGGCACAGCACACAGTGAAGAATGGCACAGCACAAAGTGAAGAATGGCACAGCACACAGTGGAGAATTGCACAGTACACAGCACACAGTGGAGAATGACACAGCACACAGTGGAGAATGGCACAGCACACGGTGGAGAATGGCACAGCACACGGTGGAGAATGGCACAGCACACAGCACACAGTGGAGAATGGCACAGCACACAGCACACAGTGGAGAATGGCACAGCACACAGTGGACAATGGCACAGCACACAGTGGAGAAGGGCACAGCACACAGTGGAGAAGGGCACAGCACACAACGAAGAATGGCACAGCACACAGTGGAGAAGGGCACAGCACACAGCGGAGAATGGCACAGCACACAGCGGAGAATGTCACAGCATACATCGGAAAATGTCACAGCACACATCGGAGAATGTCACAGCACACAGCACACAGTGGAGAATGGCACAGTACACAGCACACTGTGGAGAATGACACAGCACACAGCGGAGAATGTCACAGCACACAGCACAAAGTGGAGAATGGCACAGTACACAGCACACAGTGGAGAATGTCACAGCACACAGTGGAGAATGTCCCAGCACACAGCGGAGAATGGCACAGCACACAGCGGAGAATGGCACAGCACACAGCACACAGTGGAGAATGGCACAGCACACAGCGGAGAATGGCAAAGCACACAGTGGAGAATGGCACAGCACACAGCAGAGAATGTCACAGCACACAGCACACAGTGGAGAATGGCACAGTACATAGCGGAGAATGGCACAGCACACAGCACACAGTGAAGAATGGCACAGCACACAGCGGAGAATGGCACAGCACACAGCACACAGTGAAGAATGGCACAGCACACAGCGGAGAAT
This sequence comes from Isichthys henryi, assembly GCA_026776945.1. Classification (NCBI taxonomy): domain Eukaryota; kingdom Metazoa; phylum Chordata; class Actinopteri; order Osteoglossiformes; family Mormyridae; genus Isichthys; species Isichthys henryi. The sequence goes on along the minus strand of JAODJX010000040.1, from coordinate 11,432,149 downwards.
GTCACAGCACACAGTGGAGAAGAGCACAGCACACAGCGGACAATGTCACGGCACACAGCGCAGAATGTCACAGCACACAGCGGAGAATGGCACAACACACAGCGCACAATGAAGAATGGCACAACACAAAGTGGAGAATGGCACAGCACACAGTGAAAAATGGCACAGCACACAGTGGAGAAGGGCACAGCACACAGCGGAGAATATCACAGCACACAGTGGAGAATGGCACAGCACACAGCGGAGAATGTCACAGCACACAGCACAAAGTGGAGAATGGCACAGTACACAGCACACAGCGGAGAATGGCACAGCACACAGCGGAGAATGGCACAGCACACAGTGGAGAATGGCAAAGCACACAGCGGAGAATGGGACAGCACACAGCGGAGAATGGCACTGCACACGGTGGAGAATGGCACAGTACACGGTGGAGAATGTCACAGCACACAGCACAGAGTACAAGGCAGCCAAGTGCATAGATAGACACTTAATATTAGGCCATTTTTTTGATTGACATTTTAATTCAAAATAACATACAGGTGGACATTTTACCGGAGTACCAGCATAGACCAGGTATGTGTGCAGGTAAACCAGTACAGCCATGCTGGCCCAGCACCAAACCAGCACTAACCAGCATAGACCGGCATGGAAATCATGCTGGTATATGCTGTTTTTTTTCAGCAGAGACTAGAACAACATCCACCATGTTTCCTGCTGTCTGTCTGTCCTAGATAGACAAGCTAGATATTCTTTTTAGCCAATTATTTTACAGTAGTCACAGTGATTATGTATCATGAATCTGGAACGTGTGTTTCCGAGTGAAGCATTAGGGTGTAAAACTCCTTATGATGTTGCGATTAGTGCCATATCTTCTCATGTGAGATTACGCTGACGTTTCCCTGGGCTTGTTTCCTGTGTGTGTGTCAGCGCAGCCGGTCGGTGTCTCTATCACGCGTCTTTCTCCCGTTTCACTTCCTCTCCTCACGTACGCGCTTCAGAGCAGCTACGGGGGCCCCGTGGGAAGCTAGCTTAGTAAACGCTGCTAATGAGGGCACAGAGTGCAGATAACGAGCTCTCCTGGCTTATTAATCAGCAAATCAACTGCATCTTAACTGCTGATCCTCTCTCCGCTAATCTTTATGCCGAAAAGCTAACAAACAGAACATGAGTGAGCTCAAGGTCCATGCAGGAGAAAAAAAAGCCAAGTACACCCTCTAGTGGAAGATATTTTAATTTTGCCTATCTATTTTTCTACACCAGGGGTGGCCAGTCTTATCTGCAAAGGATCGGTGTGTATGCAGGTTTTCACTGCAACTCCCTAATTAGGTCACTAATTAGAGGACTGATTGGCTGAAGAATCCTCACACCTGGGTTTGAACAGATGAAATAAAGACTATCCCAATAACCTACATACACACCAGCCCTTTGCGAATAAGATTGTCCACCCCTGTTCTACACTATATGGACAAAATTATTGGGATACCTGGCCATTACACCTATAAGAACATGACATGATAATATCTTATGACATCCCATCTAAATCCATAGGCATCAGTATGGAGCTGGTCCCCCCTTTGCAGCTATAACAGCTGCCGCTCTTCTGGGAAGACTTTCCACAAGATTTTGGCGTGTGTCTGTAGGAATTTCTGCCCATTTGTCCAGTAGAGTGTTTATATGGTGAGGCACTGATGTTGGACGTGAAGGCCTGGCTCACAGTCTCCGCTCTAGTTTATCCCAAAGGTGTTTGATGGGGTTGAGGTCAGGGCTCTGTGCAGGTCAGTCAAGTTCTTCCTCACCAAACGTTGGTGATTTTTACGCACAATGCACCTCACTTAGTAACTCCTCTCTTACTTTACGTGGCTGAGTTTCTATTGTTCCTAAACATTTTGTAATAATACCACTGACAGCTGACTGTAGAATAACCAGCAGGGGAGAAATTTCAGAAACTGACTTATTGCAAAGGTGGCATCCTATGACAGGACCACACTTTAATTTACTGAGCTCTTCAGAACGGCCCAGTCTTTCGTAAATGTTTGTAAACCTCAATGTATGGCTAGGTGCTTGATGTTATACACCTGTGGCAATGGGTCTGAATGAAACACTGAATTCAGTAATTAAGAGGTGTGTCCCAATACTTTTGTCCATAAGGTGGATCTATCTATCTATCTATCTATCTATCTATCTATCTATCTGTGTGTGTCATCATTAGCATTTACATTTCCATGGTTCATAGACTTACACATGACAATTTAGAAACCTGATGAACTATTTATGACCATAAGCCTTGGGATTTGTAAGATTTTTTTAAGGATGATGTATAGTGTATTTCTTTTTTTCATTTTCCATTTATTTCTGCCTTTCTGTGGTAGCTGTGTATGCCTGTGATTTAAATGGTGCGTTAAAGCAACCGGATAAATGGCAGTATATTGTGTCGTTTTTTTTGAGAAACAACATTTTACACTTGTGTTGCTCATGATTTGGTGTTTACTGGTGAGAAGATGAGGATCATCGTCTACTGCATCTTTTTCAATTACATTATCCCCAATGAAAGCTTCATTTTATGCTACTGCAGTAAATCATAACAAATAGTACTTGGCATCAATAATGTATTTACAAACTTAACGTGTTGGCAGAACTCGTATTCTGTGTATAAAGGGCATTTACAGACTTCCAGTGGTCTGTGCTGTTTAAGGCTGTTAAATCACCATTGTGCTTTGGTCTTTGAGAACTGCTGGAATCTGGACGCTGCAGAGACGTTTGAAAAATCATCTTTCCTTCTCGGGCAACCCAGCTGGGGAAATGTGCTCTGGCAGAGATAAGTGGGGAACGACATCATAATTCCGGCTTTTGGCAGGGTGATTTTCTCACTGAAAAGCCCCACACTATTCGCGCTACCTTAACCTTCGTATTTCATATAACGTAAATAATCACCCTGCGCTCAGAACAGGCAGAGGGAACGAAACACGAGAGAGAAACGATAAACTCCAAAGGTCTCAGTGAGTCGGAGCGTTTTACCTCGATTTTAAATGCGATTGGATCAGGATTCTGTTTACAGATTTAGATTATAAAGGCGGTGGAGAGGGCTGGGGATGCGCGAGGACATCTGTAGGCTATTAGGCAAAGAGAAAGGCTTACTTTTCAATTTTTGAGGCATGTAAAATTAGTAGAATACTGCAAGGTATTCTTATTTAAACACCATGTTACTGAGAGCCAATCTCAGTTACCAAGATGCCGTTACTGAACGTAAAAATTGTCACAAGTACGTACATTCACTACCTAAACACAATCAGTGCCATGACAAAACAGCAGGTGGCGCACTTTCTCGGTTTCCTTATTTCCCACCAATATGAAGAGCGTGAATAGCTATTTTTATAATCCGTAAAAATATTATTTCTGCACTAGTTACTTTTCACAGTCGAACCATTGTAGATAAATAAATAGAATCACTGCCATCATTTGGACCATGGGACCTGGCCAGGGTCTATAGTAGAAATGTAAGCAACATAAATTAAGATTGAGGAATATAGGTATTAGTGATCATACTAATTAATACGTGTTACAGAGAAGCGGATTCTTGTTATAACTATGGTCTGATCGTACGTTTGGGCTAAGGTCTTTTACTTCATGCGGTGATTTGGTTGCTGAAGTTTAAGGCTCTTGGTTCCGCCTGCTCACCGCTGGATGTCATCGAAGAGTTGAGCGTCTCACCCGGTTTGGGATGCAGAGCTCGCTGCGTTTCCCAAGCCGCGCGTTGAGGGGAGGTGGCCGGCGTTTCGGATACACCGCATCCCCGCATGCCAGCTCAGTGCTCCGCATTTATTAAACTAGGGGAACAGAAAGGTTATTGGAGCCCTATAGATTCATTGATATTTTTGCGTGGTTATTTTTCGGGGTAGCCCCAAGATAAAAGGTGGTTTCTACTGGTCACTGCAGAAGGATGTCGGAGTTTCTGGTGACCCTCCTCGGGGAGCGGGTGGTGAACAGCGACAGAGCTGAGGTGGACGTGCAGGCGCTGGGCGGCCGGCTGTCCTTGCTAGGGCTCTACTTCGGCTGCAGCCTCAGCGTACCGTGCCGGCAATTCAACGGCAGCCTGCGCGACTTCTACTGCAAGTTCAAGAAGGCGTCGGAGCGCAGGGAGGAGCTGGAGATCATCTTCATCTCGTCGGACCAGGATCAGAAACGCTGGCAGGAGTTCCTGCAGGAGATGCCGTGGCTGGCGCTGCATATCAAAGACAAGCACAAAAAGGTAAAGCGGAGATTATTCTGATGGTCTAAAGTCGGTTCGTTTTCCGGCCTGCGCTGCCTCTAGCTTTTACTTGTGTCCGTCCCACCCCGAACTTTTAACCAGAGGCATTATGAAAGTGGTAAAGCATCCTTTCATTGGATGGGCAGATATGGTCAAATGTAATGTTTCCCGAACCAGTCCTCGGGTCACACTGGACAGATCCACTGTTTTATCTCAATTCCCAGCAGACCGATAAGGTGTTTAGAGCTCCCGATTGCTCGGGTCAGCTGTTCTGTGAACTGGGATAAAACAAAAATGTGGATCTGTCCAGTGTGCCCGAGGACTGGTTTGAAAAACACTGGTCTAATGAAATATCGATTCCTTGGTATCTTTTTAATTTTCTTTAACCGAGCCTTTTCACGTCAGGTCTATACTTACCAGCAAATCCGATTGAGTTATTTACAGATAACATCAGTTCATTATTAAGATTTATCCCCCGGTACCAAATGCTGTGCGATAGTGGTAAACAGAAGAAGTTTTGATTAACTGCTGCAAGATTATTCCCCAGGTTGCAGTGTGATCTTAGACCAGGGGTGGGCAATCTTATCCGCAAAGGGCCGGTGGGTGTGCTGGTTTTCGCTGCAACTCACTAATTAGGTCACTAATTAGAGGACTGATTGGCTGAAGAGTCCTCACACC
>JAODJX010000040.1:11411586-11423577 GCA_026776945.1 Isichthys henryi | reverse complement strand
TCCAATTAGCCTCAGCATGTTTTTTTTGGACTGTGGGGGGAAACCGGAGTACCCGGAGGAAACCCCACGACGACATGAGGAGAACATGCAAACTCACATGCAAACTCACACACATGTGACCCAGGCGGGGATTCAAACCCAGGTCCCAGAGGTGTGATGCGACAGTGCTAACCACTGCACCACCATGCCGCCCCGCTCGTCTCAGTCCCCCTTCCCTTCAATCACAGCTCTCTCATTTTATTTCTGAGAACTGGCTCCAGCCCTATTTGATGGCTGACTCGTTTTATTCCACCATCAGTGCTCACAAGAAGGAAACAGCACGACCATTTTTCTCCGCCAGAATCCCAACTGTGCTTCTAGAACAAAGATGCTTATGAGAGAAGCATGTCTCTGTGACTGTTTGAGCGGTAAGCGAACGTTCCACAAAGCAGCTGTTTTTTTGTTCTTTCGTTGCCACATCATTCTGGCTGAATGCTCCTCTGATGAGGTTCGCCTTCACGTTTTACCCGTCTGTGTCTCAGTATTTACACTTAAACAGCTTTAAAAAGGCCTCTTATGATAGCTGAACATTCTGGGAAGCCATCTGAAGTAAAGACTAGTTTGATGAACTGAAACCAGTGTTGCATTATTAACTACATATCCTTATGTCCTCAAAGGCAACGTATTTCCTTATATGTTCAATATTACATTATACACTAACTGTGACCTCATCTGCCAACTGTGACCTTAAAGGCTGTGTTGCCTTATATGTTCAATAATTCATTATGCGCTAACTGTGACCTCATATGCCAACTGTGACCTCAAAAGCCGTGTTACCTTATATGTTTAATATTATATTATACACTAACTGTGACCTCATATGCCAACTGTGACCTCAAAGGCTGTGTGTTACCTTATATGTTCAATATTACATTATACACTAACTGTGACCTCATTTGCCAACTGTGACCTCAGAGACTGTGTGTTACCTTATATGTTCATTATTATGTTATACACTCACTGTGATCTCAAATGCTTACTATCCCATATTAGAAGTTAAAAAGCATTATTCCACAGTACTGTCGGATTCTCCATTCTGATTCATCAGAAGAGTGTTGATTAACTTTTTTTAACCGCACACAAATTGCCAGCTAAGCAAATCAATGTGCTATTATAATCTTTAATTCTAACTGATGTTTAATATTTAAATTTAAAATGAACAGAAACTGAATGGAAATATTTACGCATCAGCTAGAAAAAGTAATTCTACTAAGGAATGCATTTTTGGCCTGTAAACATGAAATAATGCTTATAGGTACAAATGTGTAATGACTGCGGTATACGCAGGTTAATGCACTTCAAACTGTGTATCATACATTCATAAACGCATTACTGTGGAGGTGACCACCCTGTAAAGCGTCTTTAAAAAGTACAGCAGCAGATCCCTGGAATTTTCATGTAAATTTATCTTAAGGGTGGATCTCTGTTCTGGGGTCCTTTGGCAGCTCCGGGGATCCATGTTCAGCCCTACACACCCCTAACCCATACTGGTGTCTATGCAGTCCTTTATTTCCTCAGTGGAATGATCATGTGAATAATCAGTGCCCTGGTTGGTTGTTAATTCCACCTATAAGAGTACATCTTCAGGGTCAGAGGTGGAAAGTTCAGGTGCAGAAACTAAAAGTCCAGACCAAGATTTTGTGACTGTGACTCTTCACTCTGCTGGTTGATTGAAACAAAATCATGGTCTGGATTTATACCTTCTGGGCATGAACCTTGTAGCTCTGTTCATGGTGGTGCACGAGGTGATCTGGTGTGTCCAGATCATTTCTGGTCAGAGAATGGTCCGGTCATTAAATGGAGTGCAATCTCCACCCAGACTAGAAGGCCAGTGCGTGAAGGCCAGGATACCGCAACAGAGCCAAATAAACATCAGAAGGAAGCCACTAGTAACTCTGCTATAATTCCTTAGCTTAGCTGTCCCTTTAACCCAATTAGCGAAGCAGGAAGGCAATTTACTGACAGCTGCGTGCCTTTGTGCAGCCAGATGTATCTCAGGAGGCCCTAACTAGGCCTTCTGGACATGAGAGGAACATCAAAGGAGATGCATATGAAGATGGGAAAGACGTTGTCAGGCGGCGTTAAATGGCGCAGCGGAGCGAGGGACACGGGAAGCATGATGACGAGTGAGAAATAAATGATTTATAAGTGCTGTTGGAGGGAGTGCCGTGTCTAGGAAGCCGTGAAAGAGGGCAAACAGAGATTAAAGCAGACTGATTATTCCATTCCTCTTACACAAGGAACAGCGTAGCTCTCCGGTTTGACGCCGATGTGTGTGTCTAATGTCAACATCTGGCTCAATTACCAGAACATCATGAACAATATCTGGCTGAATAGATCCATAAAATAACACACTGTAAACATGACCTACGACAGTTGACCAGATAATCCATGTCATGGGGGGGGGGGGGGCACTATGAGCTACTTCAGGTTTTACAAACTACTTTAAAGCTGAAAGGCTCCTGTGTTTAGATAAATAGTCCAGTTCTTCTTGTGCTTTGACTGTTTGTTTGACTGAAAGACTCGTCCAGCTGTTTCACATTAACATTAGTGACATGCATGATTATGTGAGACTGACCAATCAGCACACAAGAATTCAGTGCTTAAGTGAAATCTGGGTCCTTTTAATTGAAATGGTAGTTTACCAACCCTGTCGTTGCGCATGGTGTCCCTCCTGACATGGATTAGGTGGTCACCCTACCAGTTATATCTAACGTTAAGATATGTTGGTAAATAATATGGCCGACATTGGGTTCTATCGCCATGGCGATGTGAGTGACGGGGGGAGATGAAGACATGGGGAAAACTAATATAATAAAAAAATATAAAAGTTTAATATAATAAGAGATGCTGGAGAAGTCATGCAGAACTTGGCTGATCTTCATCCTAGGGGATGAGGAAGACCTAAAGGCCCAACCAGCAGCTGTTATATCTCAGTGCTCCATATAAACTATCTGTGTGTTTTCAGTGCCACGTCTGCCGTTGTGCAATTCTGACAAACGGGTGACTGTTAGTCTGTGTTTTGCAGGCCCTTAATCTCACAAAGTGCTTCTCTGCCCTCAGCGACCGGCTGCACGTCTGCTTGCTTCACCACCAAAGCAGCTGGAACTATTTGTTTCAGACAAAAAAAAAACAAAAATCTTGATTTACGTGAAGGCAGATTGGTTTAGTTTTTTAACCGGATATCGTGGTTGATTTTTCTGACGTAGACAAGAAACCAGAGTCGACTGGGAGTGTGTACAAGATGCCTCTGATCAGCAGTCAGTGCCGCTAATTAATCCCTGTCTCTCCCCCAGATGAAACTTTGGAATAAGTATCGGGTGACCAGCATCCCATTTCTGGTGTTCGTGGATGCTGCCACGGGCAAGGTGGTGTGCCGAAACGGCCTTCTGGTGGTTCAGGATGACCCCAAAGGTGGGCACACAGCTCTTAGCAGCTACTTTCACTGTCATGACTTTCAACATCATGGAAATAATCCATGTTTAGGACAGAGAACCTGTAAGAACAATGTTTTCCAACCCAGTCCACTGGGACTCACAGTCGGTCCATGTTTTTGCTCCCTCCCAGCTCCATCTGTGGACCGTCTATTCGTCTCCAAAGACTGAATTGGGAAACACTGCTGATGTATTCAGTGGTGGGAATGGGCATCCATGGGGGGGGGGCAGAGCCTGATTATACAGTGTGTAGTTCAGCAGTTGCAGAAATGCTCAGTTTGATCTGACTTTAATCCACATCTTTCTTCAGCGTTTAATCATGCTCTGCGTCCTGTGACCCCCCTGCCGCCCCCCCACCCCTCGCCACGGGTTACAGGGCTGGAGTTCCCCTGGCGGCCCAAACCGTTCGCCGAGGTGGTGGCAGGACCCCTCCTCAGGAAAGACGGCCACATGACAGACAGCAGCTCGCTGGATGGTTGCTATGTTGGAGTTTACTTCTCCGCCCACTGGGTGAGTTACAAAGCTCCTGTTCATATAGCCGGCGTATGTGGCAGTCCTGTGTTCCTCTCATTCTCACGTGTGTGTGTGTGTGTGTGTGTGTGTTATGTATATATTACATTTCTGAGACATTTGGTGGTCCTGGAGGAACGTTATCTCATTTCACTATATACTGTGTGTATGGTTGAAATGACAATAAAAACCTACTTGACTTGTATTTTGTTTGGTTACTTATAGTTAAGGATAGGGATGGGTGGGGCTAAGGATGTCATTGTTGTGATTAGAGTTTTCCCCATAGAAATGAATGGAGTGTCCCCACAAAGATATAATTACAAACGTGTGCGTGTGTGTATTAATCCCCTCTCATTCTCGCATGTCTGTCTGTGTTGTCAGTGTCCGCCATGCCGTAGTTTGACTCGGGCGCTGGTGCAGTCCTACCACAGGCTGAGGGAGGCCGGTCACCGGCTGGAAGTCGTGTTTGTCAGCGCCGACAGGTGATTCGCCGCCGCCGCCGCCATGCAGGAGCCCGTTTGCCATGGCAACAGCCCTTCACGCCTGTCACTCTCCTGCGCCCCCTGCAGGTCTGAGGACTCCTTCACGCAGTACCTGAGCGAGATGCCCTGGGTGGCCGTCTCGTACTCCGACAAGGCCCGGCGCTCACGGCTCAACCGGCTCTATGGGATACAGGGTACCTGCCCGCCTCACTGCCAACCCGATCGACGGCCGGGCAGGATTTCGGGATTTTACTTTATGGTGTAACATGGTACCAGGGTTAAAGTCACTGCAAATGGGGTGTGTGTATGTGTGCGAGAATGGGGTGTGTGTATGTGTGCGGGAATGGGGTGTGTGTATGTGTGTCAGAATGGGGTGTGTGTATGTGTGCGGGAATGGGGTGTGTGTATGTGTGTCAGAATGGGGTGTGTGTATGTGTGTCAGAATGGGGTGTGTGTATGTGTGCGGGAATGGGGTGTATGGATGTGTGTGAGAATGGGGTGTGTGTATGTGTGCCCTGTGATGAATTGGTGCCCAGTGCTTGGTTATTCCCCCACCTTCTGGGACAGGATCTGGACCCCCGCGACCCTGTATAGGACAAGTGGATTTGGAACATGGATGGATGGGTGTAATATGGCCTGGGTTTTGGTGGGGAAAGGTTAAATAACGTAGTTATGGGGATGGGTGCTTATTTCCGTGGTTCAAACCACTGTTGTAGCCTAGAGAAAATGGAACGAACTGTTCCTGTGAGACTGTACTTTACTGTGATTGGCCACGTGACCTGTTCCAGTGAGACTGTACTTTACTGTGATTGGCCACGTGACCTGTTCCAGTGAGACTGTACTTTACTGTGATTGGCCATGTGACCTGTTCCAGTGAGACTGTACTTTACTGTGATTGGCCACATGACCTATTCCTGAGAGACTGTACTTTACTGTGACTGGCCACATGACAGCCTTCCCCCCCACCCCCCAGGAATCCCCACGCTGATCCTGCTGGACACGGACGGCCGGGTCATCACGCGGCAGGGTCGTGCGGAGGTCCTGAGTGACCCAAACTGCTGGAGGTTCCCCTGGCACCCGCGGCCCGTGGTGGACCTAAGCGAGTCCAATGCCATGCAGCTGCACGAGGGGCCCTGTCTGGTGCTGTTTGTGGGTGAGCACCGGCACAAAGCGGGCAGGACGTCCATCAGCTTAGATAGGAAGCGACTTGTACCCAAAGTGTTCGTGGTATAATGGTTAGCATAGCTGCTCTACAAGTGACTGATTCAGGTTCGATTCCTGGACAAAACAGTGGAGCCTACAGGGGGCGGTGTGTGGCTCAGTGAGGTAGGACTCTGTCCCCATGGTCAGAAAGTTACTGGTTTGAATCCTGGGGCTGGCAAAGTGACACTACCTTTCAGCAAGTCCCTTGGTCACTGATTATTCCAGTATCTGCTGCATAAATGGTTGCCTCTGTGCTCTCACCTCTGTGTGTCTCAAAGGAGAGCAAGAAGGGACATGCAAAAAGAAACGTATAAATGGTAAATAAATCATCATTTCACCTTCAAACCTTCCACCATTTATTGGTCAGAATATGTGTCAATTCTACTGGCACTTCCTTCTTACCTCAGTTGTCCCCCCTTCACCTTACTTCCACCCATCCGGTCCAGATCACTGTAGCTGACCTACAGCCATTTTGGGCTTCAGATGCAGAGGAGGAGGCGGAGCTGGAGCCAGCGCGGGAGCTTCTCCGGCCAATAGCAGAGAAGATCTTGGCCAATCACAAGGCCAAGGGGGAGGAGCCGCCCCTGCTCTTCTTTGTGGCTGGAGAGGTAAGAATGCGTTTGACTTCAAGGTGAGTGCATTTGTGAGATGTTCCCTTGAGGAGATGTACTTTCCTAATCTCCGTGTGTTACCATTTGCTGTGGGAATGTTAAGTGCCGATGATGACCTTGGACTCACTCATCATCACACAGCTGAGCATAACAGGCAAGGGGGTCGTGGGAGTTTCACTTACACAAAAATGTTCTGAGGGCAGAAATAAAAATGATTGGTTCAGAAAGATAACCAATTAGATTATAAAGGAGGTGGGTCCAGGCAACTAGAGGAGGCAGAACCAAGACATCTGATTAACTTGACCTGCCTCCTCTACAATCTGATTGGTTTTCTCTCTGAACAAATCATTTTTCTTTCTGCCCTCAGAACATTTTCGTGTAAGTAAAACTCCCATGTGCACAAATAGGTGGGACACCTGTATGCTCCTTGGCAAAGAATGAGCCATTCATAAATCTGCTTGACACCCCCCCCTCCCTTGTAAATGCGGAAGCTGCAATTTACAAGATACTCAGATTCTCTCTGAGTTCCTGGTCTAACTGAGGTGATTGTGGTGTCTGGGCAATGTCTCACATCCCTTGGATTTACTGTGAGGCTATTTCAGACCTACAACACAAGTCTTGTGCTGGTATGACGGACTTAACTCAGGCCATTACGCTGCCCTTCTGGACTTTGATCTTCTTTGCGCACTTTGGCTGGATTTTTTGCAGGATTTATCCAGTATTCAATCTCAATGTTTCCAAATGCAAACCCTGAATTACCTGCCTTGAATTCACATTTTATGTTCCTCTGAAGAGATATGTGTTGAGCCAGATGATGTTTTGTAAATTACGATTTTGTCCTCATTTACTTATTGGACTCCGTGGCTGGACTGTTGGATGGGATTGTGGGAACAGCTGTTCTACCTCAATTAAGTTTAAGCATTTTATTCTCATCTGAAGTCTGTGCTGGACCAAATAAAGTTAAGGAAATAGATTTAACATATCTGCACAAAAAGGTAGCTAAGGAAACTGCATCTTGTAATTTTGAGCAGTAACCAAACCCAGAGAACCTCCACAGGCTGGTCTGAGGTTTACTAATGCAAAAGATCTCCGTGTCAAATTCAAGTCAAAATCTTACAGAAGACTGGTCTTTATGTTGAAGTGAATGACGATGGGTCGTTGTTGCCACCTACTGGTTATTAAGAGCGCTGCGCGCCAAGTGCGATTACCTCATGGTCTGTCAATTGAGGACCTTATCGAGGAGAGTCAAATGATGTCCACCAGGGGGAGCCTGAGGGAGCTGGACGTCACAGAGTACAGTGAGCCATTGTGGAGCGGCGGGTACAGTGGAGTTGAGTCCTGCTAAACAGCACCACGATTTCGACAGACCAGCATTCTGCTGCACTGTTAACCTGCTATGATAGTGATGACACCCATGATTGTTCTCAAAATAAGCTGGGACTGCCTGTGGCAATTAAGATTGCTGTCTTAATCAGTAAAAGAGAATAGACGGTAGCCAGTTCACATGGCAAATATAAGTTTTATGTTGTACATGTCAATCTCATGGTTACAGTACCATTCAACACTTAGCTACCCTTAACGTCAGATCTCTTACCAATAAATCGTTTTTAGTTAATAATTTTGGTCAAAAAGAAACGGAGCAATTGTCCCACCTAACTTACTTTTAAACATTGCGTAGTTACAGTACAACAGAGTGTGTTAAGTTATTGGTGGTTGGGCCAACGGACACAAATCAGTGCCGACGAATCACTTGCTTTTTGCTCAATATCGTCTCTATGAAATCCAAAATATTTACATTCCGGGGAAGACGAATGTCTTTCGGGGATAAGGTCTTGTTTGCGTTTCTCCTCCTCGGTCATTTTATTAAATTTGTCACAAACGAGCTAAATGTGAGAGAGTCCGACACCAAGGACGGTCATGGCTGGCTGGGAGAGCGCGTGCAGAGCTTATGCAAAAGCAGCGTCAATAAACTTTAGACTGACTTTGCAACATACACTGTATAATCTTAAAAAGGAATAATCGAACTTTCAAAGCTTGCCAAGTGTCTTTTCCTGCGACCGAGAAAAATGTTTTAGCGAGACTTATTGATGATCTCAGCCCAGCTGACTATAGCGGTCCCGATGTCGATATATTAACATCACACATTGTGCAGCTTTCACTCTCTTCCAATGCCAGCTAATATCTCCGCGAGATCACACCTCCTATGAACGTGTCCGTTTTATGCTGATAGGTACGACCACGCGTGTTACTAATTACCATCTGAAGCTGCTCTCCATAATTACCACTGACTTTGACAGTCGTCTTATACTGGCTGATTTTAATACCCACAAAGAAAATTCCAAGGACAATACCAAATAAACGTTTATGGTATTTGGCACTTTTCAAATAGTACAGCACGCAAATGGTCCCACCCTGGAATTGATTATTAGTCAGAATAGTAGCATATACCGTTATTAAGAACCAAACCCTCTCTTGCTCTCTCTCTCTCATCCAACCTAGATAAGTCTCTATGTAAAAATGGTAGATTAATAAGACTAGCATCACTGTACTCATGCAGGCTGCATCCATAACACCGTACATGATTTCAGAGGAGCTCCTTGATAGCATAGACTCAAAAACTGTGAACATTACTGCTGCCACTGCACCTGCAAAGGAAATTGAGAAAATTCAAAGTATAATGAAGAAATATAAATACAAAAGTCTCAAAAGAGGTGCAGGAAAGCTGAGCTAAAGATCCACTGTGACATTTATAGAGAAGGAACCTCATATCTGTATTTTGGAAATCACTCCGTACTGTCCTTCTGCCCTGAACCATAAAAAGGAACATCAAGCACGCCTGGGCCTTATCTGCTGCTTTGGACAGATTATCAAACCTCCCAAAACGTGGAACCACTGAACTTCTCTCCGTTAGCAAATGAAAAATGATCCAAGCTCAATCTAATGATAAAATCTGAGAGCTGATCCTGACTGCCAGCACTTCGCCAACATGCAGGCTAAGCTACCATCACCGTCACACGGAAATACTTCAGCACCTGAGCTGCAGTTTAATGCCACCGACCTCCAGACCCTGGAAGACACATCATCTTAAATCTTGCACCCTGTCTTGCCTGCTCTCCCCACCAGCTTCATTCCCAGCTGCCCAGAAATCCACCACGTGTATAATAAACGGCTCATTCCCAAATGAGAGAAACCTCTCCTAGAAGAGAGACCCCTGGATGATTCTATACTAAACAATTCATAGGCAAGACTGACAAAGTCATTTTCAATGAATTCAGCCGGCTCCAGTAGCTGTTATGGCAAATCTCAAATCTGATTCCTGACCATATCACATCACAGAGACAGTTGTCATAAAGATACAAGATGACATCTGTTCTAATACGGATTTGCACTGCTAGACCTTTGTGCTCCCTTTGACACTGTTGACTGTAAAAATACTCAGACTGATTGTGAAGCTGGGCAGGAATCCCCACAACAGATCTCCACAGCATGGAGTCTTATTTAGAAGGCAGAGGCTAGTTTGTTGCAATTAAAAACCGATGCATCTGTGATTATTTGACTGGACCCTTTTATGTTGGATGCCAAAGGCCACAAACCAGCTGTACAGATCGATGAAAACCATGACGTCTCATTTGCCCACAGGACGACATGAGTGACTCTCTGCGCGATTACACCAACCTGCCAGAGGCGGCGCCACTGCTCACCATCCTGGACATGTCAGCTCGGGCCAAGTTCGTGCGTGACGTGGAGGAAGTCACGGCCGCTGTGGCAGAACAGTTTGTGAGCGACTTCCTGGCAGAGAAGCTCACACCAGAGCCCATATAAACCCAGGGGAGCACATGCTGAATCCCTGCTTCCCTTCTGATTACAGATACCACTCCCACATGACGTCGTTTATGTTCGATTTGTCTTTTCACACACCATCCCCAGAAAATCAGCATATGCCCAGCAGTCTAAATATCAGCATTGTTTTTATTTTTCCATTTTTTTAGAACACAGATGTGTACACTAATTATAAAAACAATAAAGTGAAAGCTGTTGATGACTCGGGGCACCGAAATGTTGTTTATATCCTCTGTGATTGTGTTCCTTTGTTGAATGTTCACAGGGTTTCTTTAAATATCTCCTTATATTAGCAAAAATGAATTGTGGAAACTATTGTACTGCATGTCATTTACAGAACTGCATAGCAGTAGATTGTCCCGGAAGGTCTAGTCTGCAACATGCATTGTTCAAGTCTGAGATGTGTGTATACGTTAGCAAGTTTTGCCACATCCACAAAGTTAATGTCTTATTTTGCTTCAAAATTTCACAGCATACGGGTGTTTTTATTCTCCCGTTTGCAATGTCCTTATACTGCCTGAGCCCTGGCGGTGGGGGTGGTGATCAGGAGCAGTCACCCCTTGCTCCACCCTGACCGCTTGACTCCATCAGCTGTCTCCTGCCCTCAAAGAGAAGGACGCTTGCCGCCATGGCGGAATTCAGGCTGTCCACGCCGGAGACCATGGGCACAAAGAGTCTGAGGCCGCCGGTCTGCTCAGCCAGCTGCAGGGCCTCCACGCTCAGCCCGTGAGTCTCCCCACCAATCACAAGGGCCGTGTGGCTCACCGCCCAGCGCTCGTGGTACACGCGTGTACCCACCACAGGCAGACACACTGCCGGCTTCTCATCCTCAAGCTCTTCATCAGAGTCCGACTCCCAGGCGCCAGCCTCATGGGTGGAAGCGGACCGGCTTCTCACCCAGCCATAATCCCCCGCTTTTCGAGAGGCCAGCGGTTTAGATGGCTCTACGTCACCAGTGCCCCCCTGGTGGATGTCGCTGGTACTGCAGTTGTCAGCCAAGTGGATGGTGACTGCAGGCGGGAGGTTGCCAGCCACATCGCCCCAGTCCAGGCTGGGAATTATGGGTAGGCGGAAGTGAGCGCCCATGGCAGCTCGCAACACCTTCGGCTCCCATACGTCCACGCAGCCTACAGCAGACAAGCAGGCATGAGGCACAATTCCAGCATGAATTTAAGCTCTTAGCTATCTTACACTGAGGCATTATTTGAATTAAATTCAAAACAATCCAAAATATTTACTATTTACAAGTTAAGCCACGTAGCTAACAGTTACATACAATTAAGAGATAACTAGAAACAAAAGCCCCCCACCAACCACCCTGCTGTATGTTCATCTTCACGTACATATTGCCTAAATGCCTTTAAATTACATCATCCACCCTGCGCCATTTCCCCTGATCCCTTGTACTGCTTTCTCCACACAGCAGCAGTCACTGTTCTGCTGGGGAACAGACTCTCCAGCGCCCCCTTGTGGTAGTACCCTTGGTGAGCAGCACGCTCTGGCAGCCGGCAGCAGCAGCGCAGCGCAGTATGGTGCCCAGGTTCCCCGGATCTCGCACGTTGTTGCAGATTAGATGGAGGGCCACGGCCTGGTCGCGCTGGTCCTTGGGAAATCCTAGCCGCTTCGCATCCGGCTGCGAGAATATAGCTGCAAAAGGGGAGGTAAATCCCATTTGGATGCTAAATGGCCCCAGAGAGCCGCTGAACACTGTCAAGGCGCCATTATCCATCCATGCATTTTACAAACCACTTATCCTACTGGGTCGCGGGGGGTCCGGAGCCTATCCCGGAAGCACTGGGCACGAGGCAGGGAACAACCCTGGATGGGGGGCCAGCCCATCACACACTCACACACCATTCACTCACGCATGCA
>JAODJX010000040.1:11375375-11395423 GCA_026776945.1 Isichthys henryi | reverse complement strand
AGGACCCATAAGCCAGAGCCAAGATGACACACCAGGTCCCCGCCCTCACTGCTGAGCAGAAGAAGGAGCTGCAGGACATCGCCCAACGCATTGTGGCTCCCGGGAAGGGCATCCTGGCCGCTGATGAGTCTGTGGGTCAGTAGAGGGCTGGAAATCTGAGCGGCGAAGGGTCAAAACGAGGGTGCCGGGCAAATGGGCATAACTTATATCCAGCACAAGTGATTCTCAGTCTAAAAACAACGGTTTTGCCCCTGCGTGTGTCTGTCCATACAGGCAGCATGGCAAAGAGGTTCAATCAGATCGGTGTGGAGAACACGGAGGAGAACCGGCGACTATACCGCCAGCTGCTGTTCACTGCCGACACGCGCATCGACAGCTGCATTGGTGGCGTCATCTTCTTCCATGAGACCCTGTACCAGAACACCGACGATGGCACATCATTCACCAAGATGATCAAGGACCGGGGCATCGTTGTGGGCATCAAGGTGTGGTGATGTGGGTGGTGCTCGACTGGGTTGCCATGTCCTGTTTTTTGTTTTATCACACTGCTGACTCTTTGATTCAGATTTGAATCACTTATGTAATTGAATGTATCATTAATTTATTTAATTAAATCCTGCTCAAGGATACAAAAGGCTCTAAGTCCTATCCAGTCCTCCAAGGCCTGTGTTAAACATATTAACCTTGAGGAGGCTAAGCTAGGAGGAAGGGGACTACTATATTTATCAGGTCAGGAAAGAGATTGACAGTGCTTAAGACCAATTGGAGACATGGTAACAGGAAGTAGGGGGGCGGGACTGGTACTTCTGCTTCTCCTGTAGTCTTACAAAGGATCTTTCGCTACACTGTTGCTACCTGATCCGTACGATCTGTTCCTTCAGGAACCGGTTCATCTGCAGTGTACATGTCATTGCCAGATTTGGACTTTGCATGTGCTCCGACTTGAAGCATGCATACACTGAATATTTTACGTCTGGTAGAGAACAATGCATGGAACAGTGTTTGCGACTGTCGGTGCAAGCCTGATTTTTATTTATTTATTTTTTCTTTACAGGAAAACACTTGTTTGTTGTACTGTCAGGTATTAGGGATATATGCAATTACTGGGTTGTAAGTCTCAAACCTTGGACCACATTTTTTTTATAATATGACGATAATGGTCATATATGTATGAACACACATGTAATACTTTACACATCGTTCTTACAATGGCATATATTTGCACCTTTTTCACACTGTAAATAAATAATGACATTCCCTTTTATTCTCATATTTATTAGTGATATTTTCTGTTATTTTGTTTTTTATTACTCTTTAGTTGTTGGTAATATGTACTGGTTCTTTTTGTGACCCAAATTTCCCTCTGTGGATCAATACGGTGTGATATTGTATTAAGCCATTTTTACATTTTAATGAAATATTATATAGTAATTATAATGACAGTTTTACTTTTAGCGCAGTCACGTTCTCATGCAATGGGGGCTGCCGTACACACACATGCATGCTGTAGATGAACCTGATCCAGAAGGAATGGATTGGGTAGGCTGTATTGATCAGGCAGTGACATGTATTCCAGAAGAGGATTCTAATTGCCATTTTGCGTAACTACCAGCCTGTCTGTCTCCCTCTGTAGGTTGACAAGGGTGTGGTGCCACTGGCTGGAACAGACGGAGAGACCACCACCCAGGGTATGGTGCACTCACAATCACACAAACACCTGCTGAGGTGATTTGCATGGTAACATCCCTCCCCATAATCCTTTGCTGTTCCCATCCCACAGGCCTGGACGGCCTCTCCGAGCGATGTGCCCAGTACAAGAAGGACGGGGCCGACTTCGCCAAGTGGCGCTGTGTGCTGAAGATCAGCGAGCATACGCCCTCCCAGCTGGCCATCATGGAGAACGCCAACGTGCTGGCCCGCTACGCCAGTATTTGCCAGCAGGTGAGGGGGCGGAGACACTGTCATCCAATGGGGATGGATGGTGGTCTGCTTTGTGGAAGTTTGCCTATCTGTCTAGTAGCGATGGACAAATGGAGCTTCATGAACCATTTGCTGTATTTTTTTTCACCCCATTGGGAATGCTTTGAGCCCTTTTATGAACAGACAGCACCATCTAGTGGGGTCAGAAAATACAGCAAATGGTTCACGAAGATACACTTTCTTCATCACTACTATTTAGTACCAGCTGTAGGACTAAGGATCGTAATGGTGATCTTTTAATTTTGTTTCAGAATGGGATCGTGCCCATTGTGGAGCCGGAGATCTTGCCAGATGGCGACCATGACCTAAAGCGCTGTCAGTATGTCACGGAGAAGGTGTGTGTGGGACAGATGGATCCGTGAGCTTTAGGAGAGTCTGTCTGGTTTCTGTGCAGATTGGCAGCTCTGACCCACCGCCTACCTATGTGCGCTCCAGGTCTTGGCTGCCGTATACAAAGCCCTGTCAGACCACCACGTGTATCTAGAGGGTACCCTGCTGAAGCCCAATATGGTGACCCCAGGCCACGCCTGTCCCAGCAAGGTCACCGGGGAGGAGATCGCCATGGCGACTGTTACTGCCCTGCGTCGCACAGTCCCTCCCGCCGTCACCGGTAGCATCATGCCTGTCACCGCTCAGATCGACGCACCGTTGAATGGTGGCTGATTTGTGTTGGTGTCCCTGTAGGTGTGACTTTCCTGTCTGGAGGTCAAAGTGAGGAAGAGGCTTCCATCAACCTGAACGCCATCAACACTTGTCCCTTGGCCAAGCCGTGGGCGCTCACCTTCTCCTACGGCCGCGCCCTGCAAGCCTCTGCCCTCAATGCTTGGCGTGGGCAGAAGGAGAATGAGAAGGCTGCCACGGAGGAGTTCATCAAGCGGGCGGAGGTACATGCATGTTGGCCTGTCTTCAGCTGTAGGCCAGTTCTTTATTCGGAACCCCAAGCCTGTAGGGTAGAGGCGCTTAATTGACAAGCTTCTGCCCAATATCCATGATTTCTGTTTTCCAGGTCAATGGCTTGGCAGCACTGGGCAAGTACATCTCCAGTGGAGGCGGCAGCGGAGCAGCCGGGCAGTCCCTCTATGTAGCCAATCACGCCTACTGAGCTGCCCAATCACAGCCGTGTTCCAGCTTCTGCTGACCAATAGTATCTTCTGCTGCTGCTATGGTTTTTTTTTTCCCTTCAGTGTCATCAACCAGCACAAGCCTTCGCTGTCTTCAGTACTTTAGGTCACTATATTCCTAAAATGAGTGTTAATATTAGATTGTATGTCGTATGAAACGTATCAGGGGTGGTTTGGCTGGGAGAAGCTACTGGAGAAATAGCTAGCTGGGCATTACAGATTAATGCATTATAATATAGTGTTTAACTGTTCGGGAGAACATGGGTTAAGTATTAAGGTTATGGGTACTAAGCACTTTCTTAGACTAGAATCCGGAAGAAGACACATTTAATTGATGCATAATACTGCATAAATACAGACTGCGATGGAGTATCAAAGTGTTTCTCTGTTTGTGGGCAGCCTGCATGAATACTATCATACTGGCAGTGTTGTCCTTTCATTATTTAAGACGGCAATGGTAGCAGCTTGGGAGGAATTGTAGCTGTAAGTGACTAAATACTATCAATCTCTTATCTTACGTGTCTTTCAACCAAGTTGTGGGATGCTGTCATCACTAAAGAATATGATCGTCAGTTTAAATTGTAGCAATGTTGTGTGTGACTTTGTGCTCCCAGTGTGTGTGATGCTTCCGTGTCAGTCTGCGTCCCACCCTTTTCCCAAGCGCACAGCCAGAAGCTCACTGACCCGGGGCGTCTCTGCTTGCTGCCCGAACAACGATTGGCTGGGTCTCTCATGTGGGTGTGGTCTACTACTGTGATCGATGTGTTGTCCACCTGGTGTACCAGATAGTGAAGAAAATAAAGTAGATATCTGGAAATCTGTGTAGAGTCCTCATGTTTTATTGAATGATGTGATATGGAACCATCAATTCCATCGCCATAGCTGCCACATACATCTTAAAACCATTCTTCTTGGTCAGGGTTGGGGGGGGGGTATCCTAGGCAACATATTCATACGACAGGGGTATGCCCCAGACAGAATGCATTTTGCAAACTGGTTTTACTGTTACCCAAGCTGACCTTCATACTGCATTCTACAATTGTGCCACCAGCTCTGCCGCTGACCAGGCCTCAGGTGATCTTAACTTTCCATCGAGGATTCATGTGTCTATGGAGGGTCAGTGGTTGGATTCATGTAGTATGTCCAAGTGTATCAGAGCACACTGGCAAATAAAGGTATGGGCACAACATGTTTGTTGGCTGACGGGGGGGCATTTTCCCAGGGCACCATACACGCTAGAACCACCATCACCTGAGCATGTTTTTTACCATGAGGATTTCTAAAGGTTATTAAGAACTGTTAAGGGGAAAGGGTATGATTTTGAGCAATCCCTGTCATGCCAAAGGAGTTTGAAGATCCGTTTTTGTGTCAGTTCAATTGTGTCCTTGAGGTAAAGTGGGCTATCCCACAAAAACAAAGTTTTGAAAAAATGAGCTTGAAAAAGTTGATTTAAAAAAAAAAAAATCGGTGTGCCTATACCCTACAATTGATATATATCATGGGTAGCTTTGACTTTGATAATAACAACTTATTCAATTGAAAATATTCAATAAAAAGCGGGTATGGGTCAAAAATGTGGGATAGCCCACTCTCAAGGGCACAAATGTGACATCGTGAGAGTAGTTCAAATGACATAGCTTGATGACTGACATTTTTTTTGTGTTGGCCAAAGAATACAACGTAATTCGATCTTTTGATTCCTTTAAATCTGCTGCTTGGTGTTTATTTTAGTACTCTGGTTTCTCTAAAATAGCCATAATTTCTGATTGTGTATATATATTTCCCGTAAGGCACTGGCATATTTCAGGGCAATAGGACACAGGACAAACACTTAGGTAAAATAAATATAGGAATAAACATGAATGTGTAAAAATAAATATGGATATGGGGATATGGATGTAAAAGAATTATGTAATATAAAATAAAAAAAATTTAAACGCTCTTAATTAAAATACAAAAATCTTTTTGACATGGCAAAACACCCAATAAATCTATAACGTCCTATAGTAGGAGCGCTAGTTAGTGATTATAGGGGAGTTTTGCTCAAGCTC
This sequence comes from Isichthys henryi, assembly GCA_026776945.1. Classification (NCBI taxonomy): domain Eukaryota; kingdom Metazoa; phylum Chordata; class Actinopteri; order Osteoglossiformes; family Mormyridae; genus Isichthys; species Isichthys henryi. Next base: position 11,390,271 of record JAODJX010000040.1, on the reverse strand, counting down.
TGATTGGACAGAATTGTATCCAATCAAATGCGTCTTCATTCAGACAGCAATGGCTACGACGGAAGTGGGTGAGTGCAAAATTCTGTGTCATATAACAAAGAATATATTCCTAATTTTACTTTTATATTGATACATTTTGAAAAAAATGTGTAGTGCACGAAAGAGCTATATTTTCACTACATTGCTTGATCCCAATGACGCGACTATTGAAGATGTTGTTTCTAGTTAACTGGATGGCAGGTGCTATTTCACATAATGGTAATGTGTACGTATACTAAATTCATGAACTCCACAGCTTCGATCGATCGACTCTTCACTGGGTTAAGCGAGTTTGCACAGTGACAATTGCACATCTGTTAATCACACCCATCGCTGTCATGTTTATCAGAGAAGTTCCGAGGGCGATATGCGGCGCTCTCTGTGGCTGCGGTCGTGATAATGGTGGGCATTCCGCTTTGGTGGAAGACCACCGAGACCTACCGCGCCTGGCTCCCCTACTCTCAAATCCAGGAGCTCGATTCGCTGCAGGTAACTAGATTTGCACCTGATGACGTGTAATCGTGCTCAGGTAGTGTTAAGAAAGTTGAACCAGAAGCGAATATCGCCACTTTTTCCGCCTGAGCAATATTAGATTTCAATGGTGCTGCTGCCAGGTGACGGAATTAGTTGTAATGATTGTCGTGGGTGCCCATCACAGCTCCAGCTTAGCATGGAGGTGGAGGTGGTGTTCTCCAGGGGCACACTGACCCCAGAGCAGCAAAAGAAGGTTCCCCTAAGCCAGATTCGGGAGGAGCAGCACCAGGTGAATGGTGAGTCAAGATGCTGAGGAAAGATGACTTTGCTGGTCGGAGGAGGTCTTCTCTAAGATTAGTTAATCAATTTCAAACCAAGGCACCCAAAGATTAGGAGGTCATCAATAATTAAAAGTTGTGCTCCTTCAGTACTATACAGCTGGCTCTATATCAAATTCTTTCTACCCAGAAAACACAAGACTGAAGTACCGCTATGAGACAAAGTACCGAACAGCCACCGTCATGGAGGAGGACGCCCTGGGCCAGCCAAGTGCTGAAGGTGGCTATGCTTCTCTTCAGCGGATAGCTGTAGGGACTGCTAAAACAAGTGACTGATAACCACAAGCCTGTTAGCAGCCACTATAGCCGTTAGCTGCTGTCTATCCTTGGGCAGCGGAGGCAGATCAGGCAGATTCCTTAAAGAATCAGGGGAAGAAATCGATAGACTCTTTTGGAGATGCCCTGCTTTAATATCAGGTGGATTAGGCTATAACAGGCAACCTGAATACATCAGAATTTCATTTTATATGATTGGCTGTTTACTTTCACTTAGATGTGTGCAATGCTTAGGACAGTGTGGGAATTGTAATTTTTCTGATGTGCCTGTGGCCGGCTGGCCAGATGCTGACTTCTACCTGCACAGGCTCAGTGAGAGTCCCTGTGGCTCAGTGGTGATGTACGTCATCCCCTGGTCGTCCACGCTGCTGCCACAGGTCAGAGGTTTTTTTAGCTACACATTTGCACACGCACTAGAAACTGAGTCTAACGGCGGTTTTCTTCCTTCAGAGTGTGAAGGTGTACGTGGGGCAAAGGAGGACGGCGCTGCTGCGGGGCTGGGAAGGCCTGGGAGGGAGCTTGAAGGAGGTTCTAGCTGTCCTGGAGCCGCAGGTGGAACAGGTGCTGCGGACGATGTCCTTCAGTCACAGTGACATCACAGCTGCACTCGGTGACCGGATCCGCGGCAGTCGGCTCAGCAGGGAGAGCCTGGCAGACAGCATGAGGGCCTTCAAGTCCAGCCCCGGTGAGGGTCGCTAGCTCCTCCTTTTCCACTAGGTGGCGCTCACCTTTCCGACTTCTCTACAACACACCCAGGCAGACTTTGTCTTTCAGCCGTATCTCTTCATCCGCGAGTGTCCTCTTTTTTTCCTCCTCCTCTCTCTCCTTCTCTCCATCCCACGTTTCAAAACTCGATCTCAGACTTCATTTTAGCATCAATCTCCTCCCTCCTCATTAATCACCTTTCTTAACCTCATATCTTGCCCCAGTCCTGGGTTATTCCCTGTCTTGCGCCCGTAGGCTCCGGACCCCCCCACGACCCTGAATAAGATAAGCGGTTACAGAAAATGAATGGATGGAAAACAAATGTTAATGCAGTAATCAGAGGACCAGCAGACGGCTGATCTTCTCCTATCCTTAATCCTCTGTTACCTGCCCGCTCCCTCAGGCTACGAGATCACTTTCAGCCTGCTGAACCCAGACCCCCAGTCCCACAGTCTTCACTGGGACATCGAGGGGGCGGTGCGGACCTACATCCAGCCGCTGCTGGATAAGCTGGCCCCCGTGGCCAACCACTCATTGGACTCGCAGGTACTTCTTCTGCGCCAATGTCATGCTTCTGTGTCTCAGCAACTGCTCCTGAGCAGAAAGGCGGGGTCTCAGGTTCTGAGGAATCACAGCTGTGAACAGATGATCGTCGCACAGGATTCCCCGGCCTAAACTTCACTAAAGAACCCACACCCCGCAGACCCTGATTTTTTTATTTTATTTTGTAGAGAAGATATAGAGAGAAGGATCCAAAGTACAGTGATCTTGCAGCGAACACAGTGCATGGTTGTAGACACCACTGTTTACATGCAGTTGATTCTGTGGCGTCACAATTCCTGTCCTCCATGATGGTTTTAGATCCTGTACTACGCTGTCCTGGGGGTGAAGCCCCGTTTCAACCGCGAGCTGTCGGCTTACACACTCAGCGCGGAGAGCCTGGCCCATGTAATCAACCCCATAGAAGCCAAGTTAGGTGAGTTTGTCTGTCCATCTGTGACACTTGTTTGTTCCTCAGTGGTTAGGATCTGGGTCTTCAGTATCCAATTATCAGAGGTGGAAAGTTCAGTCCAGAAAGGAGAAATCCAGACTAAGGTTTTGTTTCTACCAACCAATTGAGTACTCTGTGACTGTGACTCTGGGTGAATCTCAATAAGCAGGTGGATGGTTCTCCATGTTTTCCAAGCAAGGACCGTACTTGTGGTCTTGCTAGCTTGCCTTCCAAGAGTGAACTTAGGGTGCAATGAATCATGGGATTGGTCTCGTTTGGCGAGGATGCAACCGATGAATCTTTGATATTTGGGGCAGAGCAAGACCAACATCTGGGGATTTTTACCATCTTCTGTACTTATGTCTTTAGTATTGGAACTGGTCTTCAGCAATGCAGAATGATGTAAAACAGGTACACGAGAGCACAACTACGGCCAAGTACGCATATTGAAATTCACCCCTTATGCTCCACTGCTTGGTTGAAACCAAATCTTGGTCTGGATTTCTTCTTTCTGGACCTGAACTTTCCACCTCTGCCAGCCTGATTGTAATTCTGCAGATCCGTCCCAATGGCACTGTGTTGATGATGACTGGTACCTTGTGTCCTGCCCCTTTAGGCTCCAATGCAGCCTCTTCAAACCCGGTGCTTAACTTCCTCCTGTATGTTCCGGACGCCCATCACGCCCCCCTCCTCATCCAGGACCAGGGCAAGCGGGAGGTGCCCAGCAATGCATTCCACAGCCCCCGCTGGGGGGGCATCATGGTGAATACCCTGTCGCAGCTATGTGGACACACCTGTCACCAGGGAGACGGTTGCCATAAAGCGTTATCCAGGTCTTGACCCTTACCCTAACACCCCCCCCCCCAAAAAAAAGAAAACAACAGAAAAACAAGCATTTTGCAGTCCTTGGAGGTTCAGAGATGTCTACAGACTGAGAGATACGTGCGTATATGTGTGGTACATGCTTAGACTTGGCTGCATGCACAAACACACAAATTCTCCAGTGTACCTACGATGGGTGATATTGGACCACGCTGCCCTTCTGGGTTGGCCGGAACCAGATGTGCGTTTAGGCTGAAGTTCAGCAAATCCTAACCCCCTGCCTCTCATCCTCTCTCCCCAGGTATACAATGTGAAGGACCAATATGGCCCAGAGGCTGAGCTTCCGGTTTACATCAACATTGACATGGCCCGTGTGATGGGGGTGTTCCTGTCGCAGCTGCGGTTAGTGCTGGGAGGGGGTGGGAGGAGATAGGTGTCATTCACATTTCTGGAGCAATCATTTACTTCTGAGGTCGGAGCTGGGAATAACGTCACACCCGAGTTAACCACATTCTATCACGACGACTTGGAAGGCAAAATCACTTCTACCCAGGTTCATTGTTAGGTGCAGCCATCTTGAATTTTGAGATCAGGGTTGCAGAAGTTCTTCTGACTTGCTGAGCTGGAATTCTGACTTCAGGGGACATTCCAATTGAAAATTCACACTAGGAACTTGGAAATTCTGACTTTCAAGATCAAATGGAACCCAACATAACTAGTGGCAGCTGGTGAACTAGTCACTTTACACATAAGCTTTACGGCCCAGTGGGAATTGCAACAAAGTGGTCCAGGCTAGCGGGTAATTTAGTAGCTTAAAAACCTGGAGGTTGGTGTTTTCAGTCTTTTAGAAACCTCTAATCTGCATCCATTGAGAAGTAAGTTCCTTAATTTTTAAAATTCAGGTGCATACATTAATAATTTAATGTGTATATAATCACAGTACTGACTTAGCAGAAGAATAATCAAACTGGCATATTCTGGAGAGGATTGTCTTTGTGTTCAAGCTCATAGCTCTGTGTGTGTGTGTGTGTGTGTGTTTCCACTGCAGGCTGATGCTGGGCGTGCAGCCAGCCCGCCCGGCTCCGGGATTCCTGCTCCAAAGCCCAGGCAGTGCAGGGCTGACAGACTGGGAGCTGGACCGCCTCCAGTGGACACGCAGCGTGGAGAACGTGGCTATGGCCAGCACCACCATCACCTCGCTGGCCCAGCTGCTGAATCAGATCGGCAACATTGTGATTAACGACAACATCGCACAGCAGGTCGTCCCAGAAACGAAACTAATCATCAATCAATCTATCTTCAAATCGCCCAACTTGGTTTTGTGGGGCCTGGAGCCTGTCTCAGGCAGTATAATGTACGCTTGTGGGAGTTTTACTTGCACAAAAATATTCTGAGGGCTGGACAAAAAATGATTGGTTCAGAGAAATAACCAATTACGATGTAGAGGAGGCAGTCTGATTGGTTGGCGTTCAGAGATGCCAGTTATAAAGTCAGTCATTGATACTGAATGACTGGGGATGGTGGCTTGTCTATAGTGTGGCTAATTAGTGCCAAGTCTTCAGAGCCCATCCTGATTGGCTGTCCCCTCTGTGTTGCAGGTGTCAAGCGCTGTGACCTCGCTGCAGGCAGCGGTGGAAGAGCTGGAGGCCGGAAACCTGGCCTTCGCTCTGCAGTACAGCCGTGAGGCCATCCTAGCCTCTGAGAGGGCCTTTTTCGATCCGTCTCTGCTTCACCTGCTCTACTTCCCCGACGACCAAAAGTTCGCCATCTACATCCCTCTGTTCCTGCCCATGTGCGTCCCCATCCTGCTCTCGCTCCTGAAGATGCTGGGTGAGATTCGGAGGAGTCGCGCAGAGAGGCGGGCTAAGAAGGACTAAGAGACCTGCATCCTTCGACTTAGAGAAATGGAGATATATATAAATAAACAAACGCCACACACGAACAAGGGACCATGCCGGCCCGCTCGAACGCACACGGACAGTTTTCTGCGTTTCAACTCTTCAAGGCTTGATGTTCCATGGCAACCAGTCGGCTGGGTGTAAGATCACCATGTGATGTGACTGAAATGTAGCGATGAGCACTGAAGTCCAAACTTCTTACCTGTTCCCTTCATCAAGAGAAATTAACATCATTTCCGTTGTCTGGCCATGTGGCAGCATTTCTTTTAAAAATGTATAACCTGGAATCTTTTTTTCACACTCCACCTGTGTGTTTTTCATCTCTATTTTAAGCACACTGTGCTCTGGACCCTAGCCCAGCCTTACTTGTGAAGACATGCATCTCTGTAGAAGTGCTACTTCTATGTGATATTCGCCTTCAAATAATGGATGACATCTATTACTTGTTCACTTTGATTTGTAATGCAATTGCATAATATCGTCTTCATTTTTGTGAGTGACATGTTTCATTAAGGGGGCTTCCTGGAGTATAAGACAGGCTTCAGAATTTCTCAGGGCAGGGAAAATTACAGAAAACAGTTTGTGTTTGCACTGAAAACACAAGGAAAAATGATGTGGCATGGAATTAACTGCTGGGTGCATGTATTTTTCTGTTTTCTGATTCATTTTGTTTTGTTGATGGTTTGCCAGTGTTGGATTTGCAGTGGGCTTTATGTGAAATGTAACCTCTGAATAAGAACATTACAAACAATGTTCTCATGCTCTTTCTGGTTCCTCATGGTGGCTGTACTTCATTGGTTGATGGGCCAAGGGATTTGAGTTGAGGGAGCATACATAAGCTGCCTAAGTGTGGGGGGGTGGGGTAGACTAATTAAGTTTGCAAATGGAGGATCAAGGACCTCAGGCAGATGGGCAATATGGATATTTATTTGGGCACAATTTAACTGACAGAACTGTGAAAGGAATATCTTTTGGCATATCTAAATATCTTTTGGAATATCTGGCATTCAATTAACCATTCAACGTATAAAGGTTAAATGTGCGGTAATTTCTTGTCATAACGGGGCAAACACGAGCTTATCTTATGTGCTTCTGTGCTGTTATGACGGGAGAAAACTGCGCCATTTAACCTTTATACGGAGAACGATTTACGAACCAGTTTCGTCAATTCGCGACATACCCCTATTATCTACTTCGCCACTATCCGGTAACCTGCCGATGGCGGAAAGATCACTGGTTAACTGGACTGAGTTAACACATTCTTTTAATTTTCCAATTTTGTCTTTAGTTAAAACTCACAAATAGCTGTTTTTGTCGCATGAGACCAATTCTTACTGACATTTTGGTCCATATTATTGTTTTCAAACCACCGATTTAATATTTTTAAAATGTAGTCTACATAGTTCCTTGTCTCATTTTGTCACAGATACCTTTGTTCCTGGAAGGACAGGGTTGAGGATCTCTGCTCTAGAGGCCTACTACATTCTTTTGAAGTCGCACATTACTTTTCAAATCATAATGCATGTTTTATAATTACAGTGAAAATACCGAATATGCATTGGTCTCGGAAAGGCGAGGCTTCTTGCTGAAAGAGTCAAACAGACTTTATACTGCATAAAACACAGAAGACGCAGAACCGGCTCGCACGACACTCACGTGCCGCCTCGCGGCCAGCACCGCCTGCTTTCTGGGCGGAGCGTCGCTTGGCGTCCGTAACAGTCTGACGAAACGCAGATAAATAATTCTAATTATTTGGTGTTTAACAGATTCTTGTGTGAACTTGCACGTTCACTACAAGTGATTCTTGCAGTAGTTGACGTGTGATGCGTTTTGATAGCCTTGTTTTCAGTCTAACCTGTAAAGAGGTACTATTTCGATTCGCGGACGCACACTTTCTAAGTGCCAGGGAAACACTTCCGATTATTGATATTCGTCCGCGTTTAGCACAGCGGTTCAAAAAAGGAGGGGATCGGCGCCATCTTGAAGAGAGAAAGTCGTAGAGCGGGAAGGGCTGGTAATTCTTAGCTAGTGCTCTATAGTGTCGGTCTGGTTGTGGTTAGTTGTTTTGTGGCTATTATCTCTTATAGGAGATTGAGATACTGGTTGAATTTGGTAATTCTTAATTGGTCCGGTTAATTGAAGTAGAAGAGCTATGTCTGGCGGTGGTGTGATTCGCGGCCCAGCTGGAAACAACGATTGCAGAATATACGTGGGCAATCTTCCTCCCGATATCCGTACCAAAGACGTCGAAGATGTGTTCTACAAGTACGGGGCGATTCGCGACATCGACCTGAAGAACCGGAGGGGAGGACCGCCGTTTGCCTTTGTGGAGTTTGAAGATCCCAGGTGAGATGGTGTGCCCGACCATGCCTGTCCTTTATGTTTTGCAGCCGGCCGTCGTTTGGAATTTTGAACCGGCGTGAGACCGGATTGCCCAGAAAAAATTGTTTCATCACCGTTTTTTTCTTTTAAAACACTCAACAGCGTGCAGCCGTTCTCCTTTTTCGGTTCAGTGGTTCCCTAGCTTTCACATCTCCATAACTGGCGGGTAATCCAACTTGGCTAGTGCGAGCAATTGGCGCTCTTCCAGCAAACGCGGACGCTCCTGCGGGGCATTAAATCGCGATTATAGCTTAATAAGCATTGATTTCCGTCGCAGCACCTTTGGATCCCGCATGGTGTACATGTTTCGGTGTAGCGGGGCGATCGGCCACGTGGTGCTCCCACCCCACTCACTCGGAGTTTTCGGTTTGTACTGTGGAGATTATCTCCCATCATGGAAGGCAATATGCCATTCAGTTCGTGTAGACTGCGTGTGATCTTCCTGGCACGCATCGTAGGATTCCCCTAGAACTTAAAAACTGCGTTCAGTGATTCTGAGGCTTGAACGATGAAGCATTTGATTTATTCGCAGAAATCGTGCTCGAAACCGACTTGGTTACGCCTGAGACGTTTGTTAATGCCTGAATACACATGGCACTATTCTGCCGTAGCGTTTTTGCCCTATATATACGGCCCCTGTTTCACAAGGTTAAAGTTCAAATCGTGCATGTTGGAATTTGGGGGGGGGGTGGTGAAGGGAATTGTACCGCGCAATATTTAATTTGGCTTTATTCATTCCCCTCAAGTATTCGGCTTTTGCATCTAAATGAACTTGTTCTCTCTCAATATCAAACTCTTTCTTCACCCTTTGTTCAAGCTTTTGGAGAGATTATGAATTTGGATAGTTTCATTAGGGAATCTTTGTCTTGCTTTGCACCCAGTTTGGACTGTGTGCATGTTGCTTCTAAGTGCACGTTGGATGTAATTTTGGATTAAAAAATATCTTCTGTCTTTTCAGAGATGCCGAGGATGCTGTGTACGGGCGAGATGGCTATGACTATGATGGGTACCGCCTGAGGGTCGAGTTCCCCAGGAGCGGTAGGGGTGGAGGGCGAGGGGGGGTTGGGGGAGGTGTTGGTGCCCCCAGGGGCAGATACGGACCCCCATCCAGGCGCTCCGAATACAGAGTCATCGTCTCAGGTGAGCGGGTCCACCCGGACGCTTGGAGCGAGCTGGCTGGGACATGTTGGGGCTTTGTCGATGTTGGAGTTGTGTAGCGTGCTGGTGAAGGAGCTGGACAACCGAAAGGTTGCAGGTTCGAGACCCAGGAGGTGCCCTGCTGTTGTACCCATGAGCAAGGTACTTAATGTGTATCGCTTAAGTAATTTATCCAGCTGTATGCGTGGGTAAATGTGTTATGTGAGTTGCTTTGGATAAATGTGCTGCGGTTGTAGGAATTGAGTCGTGTAGCATGCAGTACAGGTTAATAGGTATTGGGATTGAGTGAAGTCTTGGGACCAACGCTCCCAAAAGTTCTGCATTTGCCTGTTGCACTGGCTTTGTGTGCCTTTTTTTTTATTATTTTTTTACTGGAATGCCATGCATTCGGAGTTTCTCTTATTGAGTGTTTGTGTCTTGTGTCCCCCAGGCCTCCCGCCAAGCGGTAGCTGGCAGGACCTTAAGGATCACATGCGCGAAGCAGGTGATGTATGTTACGCAGACGTTTTCCGAGACGGAACTGGGGTTGTGGAGTTTGTTCGCAAGGAAGACATGACCTACGCAGTCCGAAAGCTGGATAACACTAAGTTCCGGTCCCATGAGGTAGGTGTGAGATCTCTCTGGCTTTCTGTTGGAAAGGCTGCATAGCTCTGGACGTGGGTGGTGGTAGTGCTGATGGTGTTCCCTTCATGTAGACAACTAGGCTTGGAATGGCCGTTTCACATCCGAACTGAAATTTTGACAGTGAAAGTCTTTGATTTGTTGTACATGTACAACAAGTCTTGTCATGTCGTTCACTGTTGCTAAGAAACTGCGAAGCAGTCATTCGCAATCCATTAATATATTAATGTGGAAGTCCTATTTTGTACCGCACCCTCCAAAATCAGAACATGTAATGCATTGCCTTGGTGGGGGTCACTTTGGGGTCTGCTCTGCTTCTGTACTCAACTAAGGGCAGAAGGGATTGAGTTTTTCCTGTTAACTCCTTCATTGTAGGAGGGTTGGGAATATAGTGGTTTTGTCTACCAGCTGTTTTCACTGTAGTTTGGCGGTGGTGACACTGTGGAGGCTGTGCTTTCATGGGAAAGGTGTTGGTGTTCACCAGGGGGAGACGGCGTACATCCGCGTGAAAGTGGACGGCCCTCGGAGCCCGAGCTACGGGCGATCACGCTCCCGCAGCCGGAGCAGGAGCCGCAGCCGGAGCAACAGCCGCAGCCGGAGCTACTCACCACGCCGCAGCCGCGGCTCCCCGCGCTACTCACCACGCCATAGCCGTTCCCGCTCGCGCACCTGAGCGCCCGGAAAGCCGTCGCTTGACCAGCTGTGCTTCATCACCCCCATCCCCCCAGTTTCTGTTCATTTTGGTTTGCGCCCTCCTCCATTTTTATGTGAAGTTTCCCCCCCAATTAAGAACTTTATTTGGTATGTGTGTATAACAACCCCCTGCTCTTGAATTTTTGAGTTCCCCCCCTTCCACTGTTTGTCCTGCATAAACTGCATTTTAACCGGCTGTTTACTCCCATTCCCCCCCCCCCCCTTAATGACCTACTAAAGGTGGAGTTATGTTCTGTATTGAATGTTCATAAGCTTTCTTGTGTGTTTCTGGTGGTATTTCGGGTGGGCTGGGTGTTTGTTGTAGTGGGGATCGTGTTGCAAAACTGTTCAATTTTACTCTTTCGTGTCTTTCTATAGACATCTGACGGGCAGGATTTAACAGTGCTTGGGGATAAAGGATTGTGAAGCACAGTTCATTCATATTAGGATTATCAGAGCGTTTTTGGGAGGAGCTGAAGTCAGATCATTGGAGGCAATGGTATGACAGCAAGTGCTTCGGTTACCTCTTAAACTTGGCAGTATTGATCATTATTAGCATCCTACCAATAGCGTAACTTCCTCAGGACCACTGGCCTTCAGTGGAATACGTCACTTGTGCTTCTGCTTTCCCAGATGGCCCCGCCCCGAATTCCCTACCTATCAGTACTGCTAAGCATGCATGAATGTAATGATGCTTGTGCACCATCCACGGAAACAATCTTTTAAAGTACTTAATCATTTAGTACTTTGTGCCCCCACAGTATGTATACTGTGCAGGATTTCTGTTTAAGTCATCTAGCTTAATGATGGAAACGGCAATTCATTGTAGTTTTTAGACTGGCTTTGTGGACACATCATAGCATATTTCAGCCTGGCCCAATGTACAGACATTGTTTGGGGGGAATATTGACCCAATTTTCTTTCTGTTTTAGATTACCTGGGTTTTTCACTGAGTTGATTTGGGAGGTGATCATTGACTGGTATCCTAAACATAACATTTTGAACTTCCATCTACAAAAGACACCAGCCAGATGATCTCCTCCCAGATGAATACTGTTAGAAAAGAGGAGAGCTTTTTTTTCTTTCATTTAGCTCTAATTCTAACTTCTTGCCTCCTTCTTTTTGATTTTACCGGAATCCAAAGGTTTGGATTGGAGGAGGGGCTCTGCGGATCCCGGTCCTGGGAGCTGGATCGTTGGATCAGTACATAATCAGGATAGGATAGGCTAAGGATGGATCGGTGGAAGAGGGATCAGATTACCCGGACCCGTAGGAGTGGATCCCTCGACCCCCACCCCTCCCCACCATATCACGGTTAACGGGATTAACATCACCTCGAAATTGGCAATTCAGTCAAATTTTTGTGGAGCCCCCAGGGATGAGCGCGCACTTGGGAACCGGCCTTTTTTATTTTAACTTGGTGTAAGAGGAGCAAAACGAGGACCAGGAGGCTGGATCAATCTGCTTGGATGGATTCCGCATTTGGAGCCTGGTAAATAGGAGTTTAGTTTGGGGGGGGGGGTGGGGGGTGTGTTTTGTCCCTTTTGGTAGTTTGTTCAGGTTAAGAAATTTTTCCTTGGTGATTTGCCATCAGGAAAGGAGTTGGTTGTTTTGTCTTTTTTTCCCTCCCTAGTTTATAGTGTCACCCCCACACCTTTAATAAAGACTTAATACCCTAGTCTGCTTGTGGTCTGGGTGTTTAACAGCTGCAGTACATGATCTTCATATACTGCAGGCTTCAGTAATTTTTCTACATGTCTGATACTCAAACTCACCAGCTGTAATGTTAGGGCCTCGAGTCACATAGATTCCTGGTTCCCCAGCTTTCAAAGGAATATGACAGATTTTCTGCTGACCAGGTAGCGAAGAGAAACCTGCAGAGGATCCTGATGGACGTCTGGCCAACCACAAGAAGTGTGGGTTTTATTTTTTTTCAAGAATGGTCTAATGAAACACCCTGGTTTGATATTGGGTGGAAGATTTTTGCACCCGGGACTTAAAGGTTTTGTAAACATCTAAAATTATGAGCTAGAAAAGAATTAACCGCAATGAAAATACATGGATTTTGACCGAAACCCAGCCATGTGAGGTACAAGCGATGAGCTGCAACATGACACTGGTAAATTAGTTTGAGAGTCTTGAAATTAGTGAATGGGGAGCTAAAACAATTCTGTGAAAAGAAGCTGTTTATGATCTGGAACCGGGGGTTTTGTACAAGGTCTGACCGTGGTGAAAGGATTGTGCATATATCCATATACAAAATATTCGTGGGTTTATGCACATGCATATTTATGCAGCTGTGTTATGACTCAAGATTGGTGAAATGCTGTAACGTGGTCAGTGGGTTTAACAGATAAGTACCCTCTCAACAAATAACGTACTGCTGTTTTCTACATCTAGATGCACTCTTACGTAAGACCATATTCCCGCTCAGTTAATACAGCTGGCTGCGGGCGAAAGTAATTGCTGCGTTTTTAAGGCTGATGACCCCCGGTGCACAGGGTGATATGACGGAGATGCCAGCGATCGCGTTTTCTTAGCCAGGCAATTAAACGTTTCCGTTCCCCAAGAACGCTGAAGGTGACCGATACGAGGACAAAGGGGGGTTTAACGCAAAGTCACGGAACCATTCATTGCGTGGTTAAGGAGTTTTCTGTATAGATTTTAACAGCGGAATTACTACTGCGTGTTCTCGAGAAGGTCGCCGAATTAGGCATACTGAGAAAATATCCCCTTAACGGTAGCAACGCTAACTGTGAGGAGTACATTCTATATGCTTTTATTTTGCTGGAATATTAGGGTATTAACGATAGCATCCCATCCTTGAAATCCATGATGACTCCCTTTTGGGAAAATTTGGCTACCAAACCTACACAAAATTTATCACTCGTTATAAGTCTCGTTAGTAAATTTTAAATATTGCCGACCCCGCATTTAACCTTCAATATGATATCTTGCCCAAGTGGACAAATCATAAACGTGTACTGTGTCTTTCAGCCAAAGACTTGCGTAGGAAAAATTCGATGTAGCTCCTGTCCGAGGGGCTTAATTATACATAACAGTGAATGCTTTACTTTAGATAAGGGTTATATAATGTGAAACAAATTTTCGTGTTCCCAGAATAACCCATCCTCAAACTGATTTAAAAAGTATACCGTAACATCGACAATATTTGCATCGGCCCCGGTGCATTATGGGCCGAAATAAGATGCGGGCAGACATGAGCAAGAGGAAAATGCACGCGGCGCGCGGAGACAGGCCGCCCCCCGACCAATGGAAGGCACGCAGCCGTGCGGCAGTGCGCAGGGTGGGGGAGGTATTTTAACGGGGCAGATACCTGCAGATCAGCCACAAGCGAGTCCTAACGGGAGACGAGCAATCCGCTGAAGCAGTGAACCAGCCAGGGGAGGCGGAGGATAAAAAATAAGCCTGGTGTTGCCGGCGACAACATTGAACTAAATACCATTCAATAAAGGGGTGAGCTTACGTTGGATCTTATTGGTGCATGCGGCTCAGCGGTGTAGCCTGACGAGCAAAGCACGTTTTGCCTTTTGCAACGTAAACAAGCCCGGCTTTGGCATATATGCGCACAGATTTCTCACGCGAAATGGCCGCAGATTCACTGTTTTGCGGCGAATGCTTAAAGTTGATTAAAAAGTTCTCTTTTTGCAAATGTTCGCCCTCCCCCCTTCGCGATCCTAAGGGGCAGTTTTGTGTAGGTCGCACGGGAGGTTAATCGGCTATTTTGATAATGGCCCGCTGGCGTTCTAACGTTACCTTCTCGCATTCGCGTGATGCTACGGGCATCGCTTCCATCTTGCGGTGGATATGCTTATGCAGCTAGATCAAAGTACTCTGAAGGGTAAAGGTATTATGTAACTCAAGTGGAGCTGAAACGATCTGGCTCCGTGCAAAACTGTGCGCCGGGCTGCAACCGAACGCTGTTAATGGGATAGCAAGGGCTGTGTGTGTGTGCGTGCGTGTGTGTGTATGTCCACCCTTATTGTCACGTTTCTGCCAAACTGCGTTCAATTAGCTGTCTCTACTGCCTCTCTTCACCCCACCCGGAGTGTAAACCGCTTTCTCCTTGTAGCATCTCGTTATTAGTGATCCCACGAGTCCGCGTGTGTGGCCACCAATAGCCCCTGTATGTTTCGTAAGTAGCAATGTGTATTGTTAGTGTAAATGCTTCTGTGCTCCCGATTATCGCGTGTACCCACCGTGCTTTCTCTGCGTGTGACAATCTGCTGGATATTTTTAATAGGGTGGTCATGGAGAGGGAGGGGTGGAAGTGTCCACTTACTCCAAAATGCAAAGCAAACAGCTGGTTACGTCTCCCATTGCTATGTGTGTGGTGCGTTTAGAAGGAGTGGCGTTTGCATCCGCATGATTTTACCTGCGTATGTACTTTGTCGGGGGGGGGGGGGGGGGCCGGCGGGGGGGGGGGGGGGGGGGGGGGGTGGGGGGGGGGGGGGGGGGGGGGGGGGGGGGGGGGGGGG
>JAODJX010000040.1:11357885-11375365 GCA_026776945.1 Isichthys henryi | reverse complement strand
AGAAAACAGCTGGTTACGTCTCCATTTGCTTTGTGTGTGGTGGTTTTAGAAGGTGGGGCGTTTGCATCCGCATTTTTTTACCTGCGTTTTTACTTTGTCTAACCCGCCCCCCCCCCCCCGGTTTCTTTTTTTTCTAGTATGACTGGATGTAAGGATCGCATTTGAGACCGGTGTAGGACTACGAGAGCACTCTGCTCTGTCACTACTCCTTGATGTGGTAGTGCATTTAACCATTAGGACACTAGAATATACATTGTGAATTACATCCAATGTATGTCGAATGCTGCTGTTCCAGAATAACTCCAGGATATCGGTAACGTTGCGTGTGGCTTCTTCAGAGGTGGTGCGAGGTGGTGTGCCGTTGTGTTGAATCCTATTTTTAATTGGCTCCCTGATGTGTGAAGTGGGTGCTGTTGAAGTTAATCAGGAATGCCACTGTTATCCTGATGAGCACCGACAGACTTGCAGATAGGTTTTAGTTTGATTGCTCTGAGTTGAACGGATGAGGGAGGATGTTGACAGGTAGATTTTTCCAGATGGAAATGTAGAAAGAAACCAGTACACGATTACACTGGTTACCACTGGCCCAATCCTAATGGGAATTGCACCTTGTGAATCTGCCGCGTTCCGATCTGATTAATCCCTGAAATTGCGGCGGTATTCAAACTGGAAGAACTTCAGCTCACAGCCAACTGGTGTAGTTGCCTAACTGGTCTGCTGCCAGCTCTGTATAATGATGATCTTGCGAGGATGTCTCATCACAGACACTTAACGGCCTCTCTCGCTTGTTTTAATATGCGTGGAAAGTCGTGGGCTTCCTGCCTGGGAAGAGGCAAGATTGAGTCAGTGCCAGGTAGCTGGTAGTATGGCTGTGACTGTATAGGGTACGGCACCTGTTATTTGTTCAAAGTTCTGGTTAAGAATGTTTTCAGACATTGTGCCGTTTTTGGTAATTTTGCATTCACTCGTAATCTCTTTAAATGACGAAGGTTGATTTACATCCAAACCTAGCGTTGTGTCTGGACTGCAGGGGGATCAGAATGGATGAGGATTAAGTTCTGCCAGAATGGTCTCTATGCATTGACTGTAGCATTCCCCTGACTTGAGTGATTTATTTTATTTTTTTTTGGGGGGGGGGGGTGATTTCTCAGATGTGTTGTTTGATCAATCAGTGGTACTGATCATGTCTGGCATAACCAATTATTAGAGCAATGGGCTTGATTACAATACACAATGGTGGATGTTAATTACCTAGTTCACTTAATCAAAATGGAAAATTTGTTGCAAGTGGATATTTTTAGAAATGATTTGGCGAGTGGCTGTTTGGGGGGGAGCATGGCAGGAACACCCAAAATTAACCTTTTACGTTGCATCAAATATCAGTCTGGTTCCACCTGCTGTCCTGTAACTGTACATTGACTGTCTCTATTGGGGTTTTTTTGCATGTTTTAAAAGTAAATAAGTTGATATGCTGTGTTCACCCCCTCCCGCTGGTCTCTGGTTGTTACATACAGGCATCATGACTGACAGGAAGGCTGTGATCAAGAATGCCGACATGTCCGAGGACATGCAGCAGGATGCGGTTGACTGTGCCACACAGGCGATGGAAAAGTACAACATTGAGAAAGACATTGCTGCCTACATCAAAAAGGTGTGTGTGGGTTCTGCGCCCCTCCCACTCATGGTATTCCTGTAATGCTCTGAATGGATAAAATCTGACAGGAAAACGTCTAGAGAGACTTCAAGATGAAATGTAACACTATGAATGGAACCCGCTTCCTATGTATCACTCGCTTTTTACCTGCACACATGGTGACCCTTCAGAGCTTCATGTTGACCTTTCTGTGCCTCTCCCCTCCCGTCAGGAGTTTGACAAGAAGTATAATCCCACGTGGCACTGCATCGTGGGCAGAAACTTCGGCAGTTATGTGACTCACGAGACCAAGCACTTCATCTATTTCTACCTGGGCCAGGTGGCAATTCTGCTGTTCAAGTCAGGCTGAGTGATGGACGGCTAAAGTGAGGGTGGACCCCCTCACCTGGACTGATGCACTGATGGCTGCCTCACCTGCTCCTTACACTTAAATACACATGGGGGGGAGGCAGGACACAACACTATTAAACTGGCTGTGCTCAAGTGCATGGGCGGTGTACAATATTTTGTGTATATGTTGCAGTAAAATCTTGCTTTTCTTTAGTTGCTGGGATACAGTAAGCAACAGGGAGAGTTTTTGTTAATGCTTTCTACTTATTTTGTTATTGCACTCAAGTTGTACAAAATGCTTTAAAAGTGGCCTTTAAGTGAAAAATAAAGAATAGTTCTACACGTTTAAAGTTTGTGGGTGTTGTCGATTGGCATGCCAGACATGTTTTGGGGGGGGTTAGTATAATTGCCAAAATTTGCAATGTCCTACATTGGTCATAATCATTCAGTTTTTTTTGGGGGGGGGGGGAGGGATCAGGGTGTGGTGGTCTTAAACGGGTTGGGGTAATATGCATTTGTCTGGTTCTATCAAGCAAGGGTTCCAACCAAATTCAAATTTTTCAAGAACTGGAGTTATGCACAATAAACGCGAGTGTGCACTGTAAGTGATTTGGGAAAAAAAAGCCGATATTGCGTAACGTGGATCAGCGGTTACGGAAAATGGATGGTTACACAATGTGAATGCTTGGTAGACTTCCAAATGATGCCGCCGCCGCCCCTCCCGTCCTGCTCGCAGATTTTCTTCACAGTGCAAACCGAAAAGCTGATATATTCTCCCTCGTTACAGAACAACCCCGTCGGTGTAGCGACATTCTGTAATACTCTTGAATGTCTTTTCGTAAATCTGACTTAGACATAACCATGTTAAAGTACCAAATAAAACGAATGTCTAACAAAACACGTGAACGCGTCGATTTAAAGTATGGCCCTCATTTTACAGCACGAGACTTTTGTAAAAGGGTATAACATCAATCTGGAGGGTTATGGAAAAAAATGTAAATTTACGTTAAGTAAATAAGCACGTCTGTAGACTTCAGTCTGAGCAATAAACGGTAAGAGATTACGTTAGTTTTTTAATTCTTGGAAGGATTAAAGAAAAACCAGCGGCATGAAGTGACATCCGAACTATTACATAGTCTTAAGCCTTATCCGCTACGTAAACAAGCAAAAGGCTAATGAATATACGAATGAATGAAATACAAACAAAATTTAAAATTTGTACTCCATTATCTGACGCAGATTACTTCAGTGCAGGTCGTTGGAAAACGCAGTATATAACTAATTATTAATCCTCTCCCGATTCTTTCGTAATTACAAACTGAATAATTTTTAAAAACTGCATCTACAAAAAAAATAAAAAAAATCACAGGAGACCGGAAATGACATTTTACATTTAACCCGGATGTGGAATTCTGTTACCGTGGCAACGTCACCCTCGGCCTCCCAAAAAATGGCCTCGGCTTCCAGCCCGATGCGGGGTCCTGTTCGCTGCTTCCCAAGGCCTGCAGTGGTAAACGAGGCAGAGGCTACGCCTTTCCTAGCGTCCGGTTCCGTGGAGCTTGACCGGGCGCCTCCAGGCGGATCAGGTTTGCAGTTCGCTCGCTGTTTCTCGAAGCTCTGCTCGCTCAGACCCTCCGACAGCGACAGCCTGAAGACGGAGCTGAACCTGCTGTTCGACCAGCTGATATCAGAAAACTACCACAGCTACGCGTCTGACCGCGACGTTCAGCCTGAGGTACGAGGATTCCTCCTTACTGTAAACATTAGTGTAAAACTCCAACCATATAATAAGTTTGTTTAGCTTCGCACTTGGCACGTAGTACTTCTAAATATCATACCTAGGTGTAGTGATACTGATCGTGCAGTTCAGCTGTAACGTAGAAATGTTAAGACTGTCAGCGGTTAGGAGATTGTTATTGCCAGAAATAGCTATTCTGATCCGAACTGGACTTGGGGAATCTCCAGACTTGTTTAACGACACCCCGGCGTGTGCACTCTGCTTTCAGGATGTATGTGCTCTCCTGGTACGGGCCAGCGGATTGGTGCAATTCACTCAGGACCACCTCGTTGTTAAATTTTGCCAACTTATCCATCACCTTCTCAACCGGCTACAGGTAGGTCTTTTCCAGAGTTGTGTAGTCCAGGTCCAGAGAGCAAAAATCCTTACCAAAGTTTTGTTTCAACCAACCAGTGCTCAGCTGGCTGGTTGGAACAAAATCAACCAAACAAAATCTTGGTCTGGACTTTTACTCTCTGGACGTGGACTACCCACCGCTGTTCTTCCCCTTCCCTGCTCTTCACTCCTGCTCTTGGTACAATTAAGTCATCCAGTGTTAATAAAGACCTCCTTTATTTCCAGCTAGTGCAGTGCAGTGTTATCCAGAAGTCTTAGGCAACGAAAGTGTTTAAGGCTATTTATCTGGGTAATAAGTGAATATTTGCTGTGGGGGGAAAAACACAATGTAGCATTTGAACATGCACAAATTAAAGGTAGCACAATGAATAGGTTGGCACCCCGGTCTAGGTAATCCCCTGCCTTGCGTCTGTAACTTCTGGGATAGGCTCCAGAGCTTCGCAACCCTGCATTGGATGGATGGATGGAGGGATGGATGGATGGATGGACGGACAATAAATAAGCAAGACTTTCTGTTGTTCTCCGAAAAGTTACTGATATGTTTGTTGAATGGCCAGGTGAATTATACTTTAGTTAAGAAACCTACAGACATAATATCATAGTTTCACATCAATATGAAGACGATTGAAACATTTTCTTTGACTGCCTGAGATTTTTGCACAGTACTGAATGTGTTTTTGTGATCAGATTGTGGCATCCAAGATGGAGGCATTTTTACAGATGGCGCGGAGTACATCCTTACTCCCTGTGTAGTGAGGCAGCTGGCTGTGCACGTGTTCCTGCTTGGCTGAAAAGTGCCGCCGTGGGCATTCAGAAGGGTTGTTTTTATGTGCTGCAGGTGATTGTGGATGAGCAGAGCTTGAACTGCCTGGTGTCTTACGTGACCCAGGCCCTGGCAGTGTGCAGCTGCTGGACACGCACTGATGTCCTGCAGGCACTGGCCGCCCTGCTGTATGGAAATGGGCCAAAGTGTCAGAAGGTAAATCCCTCATTAACTCTCCTTTTACTGTGTTTTTTTTTTAAGTCCCAAGCTATTAAATTCACTTATACTGAATAATCTCTTCTGAGCAGGGATTTGTTCTGTGTGTCTCATTAGTCTGAAAGTGGTTTATATTTAATTTGTTTGCCCTACATGATTTACGCCTCCTTTGGTAGCTGTTTGGCAAAACAAATAAAATATTTAGGACTCTTCACTTGAGTAGGTCCAAGGAGCTGGCTAACTGGGCTCCTTTTACTGTGAGGTTAGTCACCTGTAACTGTAACTGTCACTCCTTCTCAGTATCTGCCGGACCTCCTGGGTGGAGGAGGGATCCTCTTACGCTACAGTGACCTAAGGCAGCCAGACCTGGAGCTGTGGCGAGCTGCAGTGCACTGCATGGGTAACCTGTGTTTGGGGTGAGGCAGTAGGCATACACACACAGACACACACACACACACAGACACACACACACACACAGACACACACACACACAGAGAACAGGACACTTCAGACAGAATCTCTGTCCATGCCATGCAGCAGTGGTTCGCTATTGACTAAAAGTAATAATGTGACCTGTCAGGGTACCTGGACAGTCACACCTGGAAGAGCCATACAGGAGTGTCTGTTTCCAGACCTTCATGCAGATGCTACAGTACCCCAGACCTGCTAATGTGGACGAAGCAATCTTCTGCACAGTCAGTAAAGCTTTCCCCTCTGTCTCGCTCGCTCGCTCGCTCTCTCTCTCTCTCTCTCTCTCTCTCTCTCATACTCACCCACACTCACTGTGTCTGCCGCACTCCTCCTCCAGCTGCTCCAGGATGCCCTGAAGGGGATGCAGCACTTCCTGAACAGCGAGAAGGGGAAGCTGGCAGTCGGTGAGCAGCTGGGCACCCTGCTGGCAGTATTCAAGGTGCTGGAACTAGATTCAGGGGCTGAGGGATGGGTTCACTGGTCAGATGACTTACATGTGCTTATTTCTGGTTATGAGTGCTTAATCCAGTGACTGCTTTAGCATGTTGTCACCTCCAATACAGAAGGAGGCTGAGACTGAGATACTTAGGGCGTACTCACATTAGCTGATCCTAACTGTGCCGAAGCATGTTTGACCCCCAAAATCCAGTTTGTTTGACTAGTGGGATCGCTAACCGTGCCCAAACATTTAACGGACATAAAAATCTGTCCACACACCTGCTTTTCCTTAGGTTTAATAAACATTTTGCACAAAAACTATGAGATGTTTGGTTAAATACAGGTTTTTCATATTACACATGCAGTACGATTAAATAATCATTGTGTGGCATTATCGATAAATCTATGAGGGCCATGTGTCATTATACCTGAAATTACTCCAATTAAGTAAAAAATGAAGGACTCCATTGTGCTATGCGATAGCACTTTTCTTGCTGTTTTCTTCAACGCAAAAAGTCGCACGGTGATGACAAAAGCGTGCTGAGGTCCGGAACATTAAGCATGACGTGGGCACCGACGAGCAGTTTGAAGATGAATGGATTAGTGTTGTAGTACATTGGGGGTACAGCCCACACTTACAGATGCTGGTCGTTTGCTTGTGGAATCATCTGGAATGATTCTGATGACTTGCTCTTTCGGCAGAAACACATGTTCTTCGGACTGCCTGGGATGAACGTGGAGATGCCAGGGATCCTATACCCCACACCGCTCCCCCAGTACGATGGAAGGACTCCCGCCAAGACAGAAGTACAGAGGAACCCACCAGTTCAGAACAGGCCCCCTGGGGTGTGTCTCTGCCGCTCTGTTTATGCAAGGGCATCACCTGCCTGTGTATCTGTAGAGCTAATCTGAATAAATGTCTCGTTACAGAATAAGAAACGGAAGTCACGTGGGCGGGGCAAGAAGGTCGGGTCAGAAGGGAGGCGGGATGAGGATGGGGAGGAGGGGCTGGAGGTGGAGTCAGACACAGGGGCGGAGCCCAGCAGGGTACGCACAGCTGAAGCCCCAGGCCGCTGGACCCACGATTCCAGGGGCACAAGTCACCTATTCTCCCAGGCGTCCAGCGAGGGCGCTGTGGCATTCTACTCTTCCTGGAAGAAGAGCAGTTCCGACTCTGAGATTTCTGACCCAGAAGGAGGGATGCAGAGTAAGCTCAGGTAGGGTTACGTGGGTCAGCTCTGACACGTGCAGGAGAATGTTTGAGTGACCAGCTAGACCTTTTTGAGAAGTGTGTGTCTCCTGTGCTACTGAGAGAGCCTGATCGATTGCTTTGGTCTGTTCCCAGATGTGAAAATGGCACCTGTCTAACAGAGCTAACCCTTAGCAAGTTGAACTCTCTGAGCTGGGCTTCGTGCTAATCCCAGGTCGTTTGTTTTTTGGGTGACTTGAGCACATGTCTGTGTGCAGGTTGTACCAAACCCGTGTGCGGCAAGGGGCGCTGCACTGCTTCCTGTCGGTTATTCGGTGCGTGGAGAAGCGTGCGCTGTACGGCTACTGGTCCTCCTTCGTACCTGATGCTCCTGGTGTCGGTGGGCCACCTCCCCTGACTCTGCTCACCATCGCCCTTAAGGATCCCTCACCTAAGGTCAGCTAGGGGGAAAAATGTGTACTTCAGAGACTTCTACAAAAGTAGAAAGAACATCTTTGGAGTGCCTTCTAATATTATGGTTACGGTCCAGCTCATTACAATGCTGTCTGTCACGCGTCTGAACCGGCAGGTTAGGGCTGGGTCCCTGCAAGTGCTCTCGGCCCTGTTGGAAGGCTCCAGGCAGTTCCTGTCGGTGGCCGAGGACACGGGCGCTCCACGGCAGGCCTTTACTCCCTTCTCCGTCACTCTGGCTGCCAGTCTGCGGGAGCTACACCGCTGCCTCCTGCTGGCCCTGCTGGCTGAGTCCTCCCCACAGACCCTCACACAGGTCATCAAGGTGAGCAACCTTCTGTTGATCTCGCACACATACGCACAACCCTTCTCATTTAACATGTTTTGCCATTCATCTCTTGTGACTGTATTTTAGCGTTAGCTTGGTGATGTGTTACAATGCACATACCGGGAATGGCAGCTGGGGTTTTAGCGTTAGCGTAGCGGTTGAGGGTTATGCTAATCCCTATGCTTAATATTGGCTTGACCTTTGACCCTTGACTTGTGTTCCCATGTGTCACAGTGCCTGGCCCACCTAGTCTCCAATGTCCCCTACAGTCGCCTTCGCCCAGGGCTGCTGGCTCCCCTTTGGAGACAGATCCGCCCCTACATCCGCCATCGAGGTGAGGAGTGTGCAGTGAAGCCCGGTACTGCTCGCTAATGCTAATGCTAACGCCACGCACTGATGGCAATATGAATGTGTTGTATTGGTTGAACCGTTATCAAAGTCCTTTCTTCTCGCTTTTTCTTGCTCCTCCAGATGTGAATGTCCGTGTGTCCTGCCTCACCCTCCTGGGGGCAGTGGTCTCGGCTCAAGCTCCCCTCCCTGAGGTCCGGCTCCTCCTGCAGCAGCCTGCTGGCTCTGGAGGAATCACCGGAACTTTGGGTGGGACCAGCAGTGGGGGTGCCACCCCTCAGGAGCAGCAGCAGAGTTGGAGGAGGGGCCCTGCTAAGGACTCCGCACCCCCACCGGCCCCAACAGAAGCGGACACGACTCCTGGGGCTCAATGCTGGCTGCTGCAGTTGTGTGTGTCGCTGGTCACACAGCCCCGGGAGGACCCCTATTCTGACAGCGATGCTGCTAGCACCCCCTCAGGCATCATGGAACCGCCCCCCGTGCGGCTAGAGGCCCTCCAGGTGAGGGTGTCCGACTCGGGTGTCAGGACAGCTGTTTGAGTGCCGGTTTTTTAATCAGTACTGTTTGTAGTTGCAGTCAGTTCAACAGCTACTAGTTTGTTTTACTCAGATTTATGACATAGTGTTCATTCCTTTTAATACTGATATTTTTTTAAATAAATGTTTTGCTTGATACCTCCCTCTCCATCCTGAGACCAGGTGCTGGCCCACCTAGTCAGGGGCTACTTTGCCCTGGTGCAGGGTCACTTGCTGGAGCTGGGGGAGGTTTGCACTCAGTGCCTCCAGGAAGCCGATCCTTCCATCCAGCTGCATGGTGCCAAGGTGAGCTGTCCTCCGTGCCTGACCCTGGATCAGCTCGGTCAGTTAGTCTCTGGCTATGTCTCAATTCTGGGGCTGCATTCTTCTAAAGCTCCATTCGAAGACTGAATCTGGGGAATACATTGTTTTAATTCCAACAGCATGGAGTTTTACCAGGATATATTTCAGTGATGCTTTTCACTGGTAGTTTTCACCATTTTTGCGGTTTGTTTTAGCCTCTGCTCTCTGACTGCAGACACACCCATAAAACTGGGTTATTCAAACTGAGCAGTATCCTGCCTCGCAGTACGTGTCTCTTTCTAAGAAGGCAAAGGTGGCTACCTGGAATAACCTGACACTACCCTCGTCTCACCGGGTTAACGTAAGCCCCCCATATCCTGTGTCTGCCCCCAGCTGCTGGAGGAGCTGGGTTCAGGTGTCATCCAGCAGCACAGAGAGGAGTCCGCCGTGGCCCCGACCTCCAGGGTGCCTGTCGGCCAGGTGAGCCGCCGGAGGGCGTCTGTGTGTGACGGGCTGTGATGGCGGGCGCCCGCCCGTCTGCCTGCTCCGCATGGCAGCATGAGACCCCTTTGTGTCATGTGACAGGTAGTCCAGTTCTGGTCGGAGGTGCTGAGTGGCCCTCTGAGTGGAGCCCTGCAGAGCGAGAATCACCCCACCCTGCAGACCAGCTCCTGTGACGCCCTGTCGGCCATCCTGCCCCAGGCTTTCAGCCAGCTGCCGGTGAGCTACGGGCACGCGCTCACACAGCCGTCCATCTCTACCATGCTAGGGCTCTGGGAAAGAGTGTTGCTTAGATGGTTCCATCCTTCCTTCTTTCCATCCTTTCTCCATCTCTCTATCTCTCTACCTCTATCTATGAGGCATTAAAGCAGCAAATCTGTAAAACAAGGGGACAAAAGTCAGACAGTCCTGTACTTAAAAAAAATAAAATAAAATAAAAAAAATAATAAATTAAATCTCACAGTGTGTGTGTAAGGAATAAATCCAAATGTACAAAAAAGCCGCGCTGTGCCAACAGTGCTGTGCAGTGATGAATAATCACCAATGCAAAATTGATACGTACACAGTCACAGTGCAGAATATGCAGTACAAATTGACTGCAATGAACAATAAATAGATGAATAGATAGACTGTGTGATGGACAATAGATGAATAAGGTGAAGAGAATGTAAATATTGCCTGCAGGCTGGTGATTGGCTGGCTGGCTGGCTAGCAAGCAGGTGATTGGTTGGCCTCAGCCTTGGGTGGAGTCGTATGACATTTTGTACTTCATACTGTATCAGCTCCTCTGCTCTCCTTCCCAGGATCGAAGCCAGGTCCTGTGCCTCACTGTGTTGCTGGGTCTGACTTACAGCGAGAACTCACTGGTGAAGGCTGCAGCTGTCAGGGCCCTGGGCGTCTACGTCCTGTTCCCCAGCCTTCGAGAGGTACGCCCCCTGCATGTTGCCCACGACGCCGTTTTTACTTTTTGACACCTCTCATGTGACACATTCCGTCTCCTCATCTCACACAGGATGTGATGTTTGTAGCTGATGCCGCCAACGCCATCCTCATTGCGCTGGACGACCACTCACCCAACGTGCGAGCCAAGGCTGCCTGGTCGCTAGGCAACTTGACTGACACACTCATTGTTAACATGTGAGTGGCTGTGGTCTGTATGGCCCAGTAAGGGTGTCCTCCTGCCTGCTCTCGCTCAGTGTCTGTCCTGCTTTCTGTCTGCCATCCAGAGCATCAGTGGGACGCGATTTCCAGGAGGAGTTTTCGGACATGCTGCTGCTCCAGATGCTCTGTTCGGCCACCCGTGCATCCAAGGACAAGGATAGGGTGAGGATGGGGAAGGATGTGACGCCCGGGTTACCGAATACAGACATTTCGGGAGTAACCACATTTCTAAATAAAGAAACATGAGATTTCTAAACAAAGAAACACCAAGCCCTTCGGAAGAATTTAAAAGAATACAAAATAAAAGTAAGACCTCCTGTGAGGGGCATGGTGTAGCTCAGCAGGTTAGGTCACCGTCCCGGTGATCGGAAGGTTGCCGGTTCAAAACCCAGAGTTAGCGGAATGATTTCATTTTTGGTCCCCCCTGAGCAAAGACCTGAACTCTAACAGCTTCAGGGACTGTCTGACCTTGCTTTGGATATCAGTAACTACTTGCTAAATATATTGTAATTGCCGTGCTTGTGACAGGTTTATTATCAATTAGGGCTAAATCCCTGGTAGAAATTCTAGGTCTTATTTGTGAAGAGGTCTTTTGAGGTTTACTCAGTTAAGCT
The DNA here is from genome assembly GCA_026776945.1 of Isichthys henryi. Classification (NCBI taxonomy): domain Eukaryota; kingdom Metazoa; phylum Chordata; class Actinopteri; order Osteoglossiformes; family Mormyridae; genus Isichthys; species Isichthys henryi. The sequence goes on along the minus strand of JAODJX010000040.1, from coordinate 11,363,929 downwards.
AAATATACTAAGATTGTTACTCTCGAGATGTGATGTCTGATAGGCTCTTCAGGGCCCCCATAAAGCTCATCTTGCTCTATTCTGCCCCCTACAGGTCAAGAGCAATGCCGTGCGCGCCCTGGGAAATTTGCTTCGCTTCCTGCAGGCAGCCCACCTGTCCCAGCCTGGGTTCGAGGGCCCGGTCGAGGAGGCGATGCGGGCGCTGATTGAGACTGTCCGCAGCGAATGCACCATGAAGGTTCGCTGGAACGCCTGCTACGCCCTGGGAAACGCTTTCAGGAACCCTGCCCTGCCCCTCGGTGAGTGTCACCCAGTGCTGCCTTTCTGCTCTTTATTAACACTCCCGGTGTTGAAGCCTCTTATGAACACTCCTGATGTTAAGGCCTCTTATTCCCCCCCTGACCTCAGGCACAGCCAACTGGACCCCCGATGCCTTCTCCGCCCTGTGCCAAGCGGTGACGGCCTGCCGCAACTTTAAGGTGCGGATAAAGTCGGCAGCAGCCCTGTCAGTGCCCAGCGGGCGTAGTTGCTATGGCGACACAGCTCAGTTCGCCCACGTGTGGCAGGCCCTCACTCAGGCTCTGGAGCACAGTGGCGAAGCGGGGGACTTCCTAGAGTACCGCTACTGTGCTGGGCTGCGCTGGCAGCTCTGCTTCTCCATGCTACACCTGCTCGGCCTAGCGCAGCCCCGTGACCTGCGTGCCGTAGCTGCTCCTCTGGTAGGGGAGGCAGGCCCCATACTGCACGAATACCTGGTGCGTTACCACCTGGACGGGAGCAACCACGGGGAGCCAGACAAACCCACGGATGTGGCCCAGCCCCAGGAGAGGCTCAGGGACCTGGAGGAGGTTCTGAAGCAGCTCCGACTGCTGCCTGTGGGGGACTCAGACACAAAGCAGGCTAAGGCCCAGGTGCTGGGCTTCCTGAACGACGTGCTGAGAAGCTGCTCTGAGCTTCAGGACCTGTCATCTTGATGCAGGGTCAGGCGTCTTGCTTCTGGCTTCGTGGCCGTATTCCTGGTAGTGTCCGGTATTCTCCAGATGGCTAGTTCCTTACAGTCTGTCACATCAAACTCCACCCTTGCAGATACAAACATTCTTTGATCCTTTTATCTAAATTTAATGTAGAAAGTACAGATTGGTTTTATTATTTGTGTTTCTGGTGGCGCTACAAACCCACTTTGTAAGTAATCCTTTTTATTTATTTTATTTTGTTTTGTTTTATTTTGTAGTAGTGTGTTCTGTTCTTCCCACTCATTTTCTCTGCCAGAGAGCAATGCAATGTTGTAACTCTGACCAGCAGAGGGAGCTGTTGACTCGCTAACATTTTAGACTGCGTTTTTAATGTCCTGTGGCTCTTTTCTAAGCCTGCCGTTTATGTGCCTCCTTCTCTTCGACAGCTGTAGATGATTGTCACATGTCCGTTCATTTTTTTTTTTATTAGTGTAAGGGTAAGTCAGTGAGTAGTAAGTCAGTGACATTCTGCTGAAGATAATTACATGAAATGTAATAAAATGAAGTAAATAAAAGCACCATCCCTGAAGCCAGCAAAGGTGCTAGAAAGTGTCACGTGTCGTAAATGTTGTTGAAACTGCTGAGTCTGTCCGCACCTTGGCGCTCCTCATGTGACATTCTGCGAAACATGCATTACCTGCCATTCTTACTTTCTTCAGTGCAAATGGAAAAAAATCGGTGTGAGTGTTTGAATTCTGCTGTGATTTTTCAGAGCTAATGCTGTTTCTGTACAATGCAGAGGCACGTAATCTGTAGCTGTCACATGCTGGTATCCAGCAGGAGTAGTCAGATCCGACTCTCATGAGCGGTGATGATCGTTCATAGCCTCTATGGCCCTGCATGTCGTGCTGCTCTGTAAAGCACTGTATAAAATACTCGAACAGACCCTTTCAGCTGTATGACGGTATTAAGTTTATTTTTTTTAGAAAATTTATTTAGGAAATTTTGGATAAGTACTTCTACACACAAGGAATTTTCTTTTACGGTTGTAAGATGAGTGTGTCGTAAATGTATACAGCAGCAAGGGACATAAAGAGGAGAAATAAAACATTACAGGCTGTAAACACTGATGTCTTCTTAAAATCCCTTATTCTGCATGAAGGGCTGATGGGTAGAGAGCATTTAAAAGTGAGAAACTGATATGATTTTGTGTGAGAGTCACTGAATTTCAGTTAACCTTTGCCTCATAACTCAACGAGAACAAGGAGGTCCCTGCAGTGAAATCCATGCTAACCGAGTTCACATGCAGACATGGTAAGAACTGAGACATCCGTGTTTCCAATGTATTACCATGGTTCTGGTTTAAAACAAATGCATGGTTCTTTCTCAGTATGGTTTTCTTTGTAAGTATGAGGGATTTTTTTTGAGTAATCATCTTGGTTTGTGTGTCTAATTCTGGCTTTGTGGGCCTTCTGTTAAAAATGGCTCTTACTACTCTGCTGTGACTTGGGGTAACAGGCCTGAGTATCTAATCCACTTTGTCTTCACTGTACCTTAATAAGAAGCAGACAGCTTAGCAATGGGGGAACTGGAGACACTGCGACCAGAACCTTATCTCAGAGAATGGGCGTAATCGTGTCACATGACAGGAAGGAAGTACGGTGAGCCTTGACCGGTGAAGAGTAGGCCTGCAACCAGCTGAGTACTGACAACCTTTTTCCTATGGGAAACGTATTGGCAGTCAGAATTGAGCCAATCAGAGTTGGGGTCGGGCAGGGTCAACGAAGCAGCCATTTTTGTGGTTGGGTGCACTTCAGCCATTGAAAGCACAGTATGGGGGGGTGGAGCAAGTAGACGTGAGGGGAAAAGGGGCAGGGGGGTCAAATATCTGCTCGACCGGGTGTTGGTGTGGACTTCACCGTTCCTCATTAATTCTGTTCCTCCAGGATACCTCCTCTGATTTAGGCGGATTTCAGGGTGGTATGAGGGCTGGTGGTTAAGGACAGAGTCCAGACCCCAGGGAGGCTGATGTCCTGCATTTATGCTGATCTGAGCATCTGCATAACTGATATGCTTGGCTGATAACGCCATTCCGTCCCTCGAAGCAGCTCTCTCAAATGCTACTCCCCAAAAAAATGTTATAATGGGGCACTCTGGGGCAGGTTCTACCCTTTTGAACTCAACCTTAGGTTAGACTGATGATCCAAATCACTATAACTCCCCCCCCCCCCCATGTGAAGTAAGTAATGATAACTATCTCATAAAAATGGTGTGTGTCAATGTCTGGGATATATTAGACAGCAAGATAGCATTTGGTGCTCATAGTCGAGATGTTGAACTGGGAGAGATAAAAATCTAAGTGACTTTGATAAGGGCCAAATTATTAGGGCCAGAGGTCTGGATCAGAACATCTGCAGTGCTCACAGTCAGCCGTGGTGAGAACTTACTGAGAGTGATCCGAAGAGGGAAGACCCACAAACTGGTCATCTTGTCTGGTTATAATGATTTGCCCATGATCTCTGCCCATTTCTTCTGCATTCAACATGTTGGCTTCGAGTACCAAATGTTAGCTTACTAGCTAATATATCCCAGACCATTACACGCACTGTTGTTCCCACATGGACATTATTCATTTCACATGGGTGTGCTCATAATATTTTTGGGACGTCGGTGGTATGAATCCTTTTTTAAAACGAGATATGGTGATCTGGGGATCTTCAGTCTGAAGAGGGACCATCATCCAGTCTAGACCAGATGACTCTGGTACAAACCTGTGCTTAGGTCACTCAGTCTGGTCTGATCCAGTCTGGTCCGGTCCAGTGCATTACAATTACAAGCTTTGGCCTGGCACCATTTCCAGTGTCCTGTTTTGAACTGAAGGAGCGGGTAAACCTGTGGAGGGAACACGTGAGATGAGACACGTTACAGATGAGAAGGTGTCTCATCTTTAACTTGTGTGACAATAAATAAGCTCAGATTTCACATTAGGTGGGCCGGATGAATCCCTCTGAACTGAAGGGGAAGGGAAAACACAGCAACATGACAACACATCTCAAGGAAACAATGGTTTGGAACTTTTTTCGCCCCTTATGGACCTAAAATTAAGTCTGATTTAGTTTGATTGAACATGTGTGAGATAATTACAATCTTTCGTCCATCTGTGAATCTATTCCTTCTTATATCTTCATTATGGGTTCACTTCCCCTGCCATCCAAAAAGCAAAACACTTTGCATTAAAGATTAGCTTCTGCCTGATCCTGTCCAATTTATCTGGCACAGGTGTCAACCTCCTTTAAAGGTGATGATTGGAAAATGGAAAACATTGGCATTAAAGGGGTCCAGTCTTCCTTTTGAAAACGAGACTTTATATTCTGTCAGGATCAGTGACTGTATGTTTGCGAAACATTATTGCGAGGTGTTTCGGGAGACAGTACTGAGAATGTGATCCCTGTATGACCCTGGTATCTGTTAACCCCTTCCAGGAAAAAAATAAATATTTTGGAATGTCCTGCAGCGAGGCTACAGGTGAGCAGGTGTTTATGGTCTTTGCTGGCAAAATAATTCTTGCAGTAGAAGGTCACTGTTGTGGCCCAGTCAGTGAGGACTCCTGATCTCTGTTCAGTTCATGTCTCAGTCATGCAGACTGCAGGGTTTAGATGATACATAATAAAAATCTATGAAAAGTCCTTCGTTTGCGCAAGTCAATTGTAACTCTTCTTTTTGCCTACCCCATCTTGCTCTCCATAGATTAGGGGTCACAGCACAGGGTCAGCCACCGCACGGGAGTTGGGGGTTAAGGGCCTTGCTCAAGGGCCCACGGATATATGACTGTTCTGCTGAAGCCAAGGTGTGAATCAGGAACCTTTCTGATCAGAGGTATTGAGGCTGCAGGAGGACGGCAGGTATCCTTAATTTTTGGGTAGCTTATGTTCGGAGTCTGAATGATTGAACCTTGTCTGGTGCCTGTGGGTCTCTGAGATAGCGACTTCACAGGAACAGCGGATTCCTGTTGTGTAATGGTTTTTTCGTTCGGTACCGACATGCCTTGCCTGTGCGTGTCCATGCATAATGAGGCTCCTTCATGCCCAGCCATGCAAGTAATGGCCTCTGAATCCCTAATCATGCAGAGGGACTAAGGACACAGGGTGGGGCCTGGTCACATGTTCACATATCCAGGCTTCTTATTGGTCACGGTAGGGGGGGAGCTACCCACGGTTCAGTGCTGCAGGAAACAGGGCCAGGAGGTGGGAGGGTAGAGTTTAGGTATTCATGGTGGGGGGGGGGCGGGGGCAGAAGGGCACCTGTTTCAGAGTTGGTTCTGGAAGAGCAACTGCACACATACACCACCCCCCTACTCCCACACATCACACCCCCCGTCCTCCTCCATTGACTTGTGTATGTTGTAAGGACGGGACATTACCTAGGAAGCATCTTATCCTTTTCCTGCATTTTGCAGTTCACTTCCCCAACTAGGGGTGGCACAGTGCCTCAGTGGATCGAGGCTCCCCCATGGTTCCACGTGAGTGGAGTTTGCATGTTCTCTCCGTGTCGTCGTGAGCTTTCCTCAGGGCCCTCGAGTTTCCCCCCACAGTCAAAAAACATGCTGAGGTGGACTGGAGTTACCGAATATTCCATAGGTGTGAATGTGTGTGTGAATGAGATGCCGTGTGCCCTGCCATGGCTTGGCACTCCATCCTGGGTTATCCACTACCTCATGCACGTAGCCTTCAGGATACATTCTGGATCCCAGTGACACTGCGTAGGACATGGATGGATGGATGGATGGATGGGCAGACGGACTTCACTAAGCCCCATAGGAAGAAAAATATACCCCCATGTCATTCAGCAATAACCGCCTCGAACCCTCAAACTGCCCCCATGTCAAACACAAGTAGCCAAGTATCCAGATCGGCACCAATTTCAGCCTTAGAACCGGCCCAATGACCAGAAGAGGTCCAGAAGAGCTGTGGGGTCAACATGACCCAGGGATGACATCACACAGCCAATGTCATAGACCATCCATCCATCCATCCATTTTCCAAACCGCTTATCCTTACTGGGTCGCAGGGGGTCCGGAGCCTATCCCGGAAG
>JAODJX010000040.1:11342620-11357785 GCA_026776945.1 Isichthys henryi | reverse complement strand
GAAACCGGAGTACCTGGAGGAAACCCCACGACAACATGGGGAGAACATGCAAACTCCGCACACATGTAACCCAGGCGCAGATTCGAACCCGGGTCCCAGAGGTGTGAGGCAACAGTGCTAACCACTGCACCACCATGCCGCCCCCTGTCATAGACCAACTAGTCTCATTAACATGCACAAAACAAACAGGTGTATTAATACAGCCCTGTCCCTCGGTCAGGGGGTGACTCTGAGTGTGACGGGGGCATGAAGCTCATGTCCTACTGCATGCAGACAGAGCCATCGATCATCAGATCACACAACTGCGGCACCACTCAGATATTTCAAGAAACACAACTCCCAAGGAGGCGGTACATCATTCACTGTCCCAAACGGGTGTGAAATGCTAAAGAACACAGTTGCTCTGAGAGTTAATATCTACATTAATGACCTTAACACTGTATCAAACTTCCATGAGGAAAATATCAAAGGTAGCCTGGCGGAGATAAATACCAGAGCTGCTCTAAGTTTCAAGTTTATTTCTTACGTGCAAGAAGTACCCAAGGTCAACTGGTCACTTTGTCTGATGCTGCTCTATGGAGAGCAAAATGGGGTCAACGAAGAGAAACATTCCAATATACCTGCACTTGTGCATGTTCATTTTATTTGATTTATTTTAGTTTAGCTTTTATTATTGAAGCTAGACAGCATAGCTAATGAGATAAATAACTACACAGCGACTCAGAAGCTGTATCCAAACACACCGGTTTCATAGGTGGTTTGAGAATTACATCACGGATTGTCCTGACGAGAAAGTCCCAGCTGTTTAATTACTTGCATCATTCCTGCCTTAAAATTGGGTCACATTGACCTTGTCCTGGACATCACACGTGTGTGTGTGTACAATGACCTTTTCCCTATTTATAGTAAGTCATGTACAGCTGCGTTGGTGTGTATCCCAGAATACACTGCAAAACAGTAACTGGAGAATCCCAGCACACACAATCTTTAACTGTCGTTTGCCACATGCAAGAAATGTCAGAAATGTTGAGTTGGGTAGATGACTGGGTTTATTAATCTCCAAGATCAGAGGTGGCAGCGACAGGTAATGAAGACTTGGCATTCCAACATTTCAGTCTTTGGGCCAAACTACACAATTCCCTAATGGAAAATTATACTGTCACAGGTATGTGAAAGGTCAGGCCGGGTCTACACAGGAACCTGAGGTAAACATTGGTGTACATGGCTACTCACCCTTACTAGGAATATGGTTTAGTTGCAATAGCGGCCACACCTCAATCTCAACATCTCCCTTTATCGTTTCCGCGACTTCTTGGTGTCTGCGTATCTGTGTGTGTACGTGTGTGTGTGCGTTTGTCTGTGTGCGTGTTTGTTCAGCATTGATTTATTTTTTCCATTCTTTGCTCGGGGCCACACACAGTTTTTCAGTTGTTCCTAAGTCTTGTGTCCACAGTCATAATACCTTACCTTACACTGAGGTGTGGAGGCAGGTTGACGCAGGGTCCCGAGAGGCCAGCGTGGGGTCCCTCACTCTGCGCCGAGGTCAGTCCCAGGAATGTCTGACGTAGGGGTAGATGGCCACGGCCTCCAGCGATCAAAATGCACAGATTTCTTAAAATATTCCAAAGAAATGCCAGGGACATTGTTTTTTTTTACTCTGTGACACAGAGTCTCAAGTTCTTGTTTGTGTAGAAATACCAGTGCATAGATGCTATATTTGACTTGATTCTCACACAGTCCTCACACCGTCCCTTGTGCTTTGAATTAATCCCCCTAAAAGTTAGTTTCGATTTCTAAAATGAGAAGGGAAACAAAGAAATTAAAGTGAATCATTGCTGAAAAAAGTAAAGAACTGAAATACTCAATTCAGAGTGACTGCAAGTACAGTTGACACACACCTTTAGCCAAAAGACAGAGGAGAACACACCCATTTAGTCTGCGAGCTTTAAGGCTCATTGGTTCTTCCCGGATTTGGCTTGATTACTGCCAACACTTAAGTAATGCTGCTTCGTAAACACATCCCTCCACTAAAATGCTTAGTGACTGTTGGGGTTTCCCTGATTTCCAGCAAATCAACAATGGAAAATTACTTTGTTGTTCTCCGTTTTGAAAACAAAGTGCAGAGCCTTGAAGGAGGAAGGTTTCTGTTAAACAGAAGGTCAATATACAGGCATGGAAAAAATTAAGAGACCACTCTATATTTTGAAAATAATTTCCACCCAGAAGGATAAGCGGTTTGGAAAATGGATGGGTGGATGAATACTGGTTTAATCATGGTTCTGCTGGTAAAAGGCTACACTGAGCAGCAGGTTGCTTCCAGGTTCAAAGTTTCTAAGACAGCAGAACACAAGAACAATTTGAGGAGACACTGAGAATGACCAGAAACCAGCCAGGTAGAGGGCAGAAGCGACTTTCTAATGCCAGAGATGAGGGTTAACTTATCCGACAGTTTCTCACGAATCGTAGGATGACATCAAGTGACCTTCAAATGGAACGGGAATCATTAAGTGCAGGTATCAGGCTCCTAGAAGCAGGACTGAAGTCCCATGAAGCAAGGAAGAAGCCCTTCATTAATGAGAAGCAGGGAAGAGCCAGGCTGCAGTTTGCAAATAAATAAATAAATAATCCACAGATGCACAGCCATAAACTGAGAAATGAGTGAAACAAAATATTGTGCTGTGGTCTCTTAATTTTTCCCGTGGCTGTATAGGTGACAATTTCTTTAATGGAGGTTCGTCACACAGGTAGTGGTGCTGTGAGGGACAGTGTTGGTACTGATGTGAAGATCAGGGCTCTGAAGCAGAGATGGATGTGATGAATAAATCGGCACGAAATAACTCAGCTACATAAAGCCAAAGGCACAGCACCCAGTGAGCAGCTTTAAGGGATGTTTCACTGGAAACAAAAGCATAGAAACATGTACATCACACACTGACCCTACTGGTACATTTTATACTTAAAAGTAATTATGGATGTACAGCATATAAATCTATTTGTAAGTAATAATTCCTTCACCCAGTCACTTCTGTTGCTTATTAATCATTTCCACTTCAAACCTCAGCACCATGTCCTAGTTGTATGTCATTGTATATCACAGGTATATTGTATGTTTTGCATGTATATTGCATGTATTGCTTGTATATTGCATGTTATTAACTATTTATTTTTTGCTATTTATTGATCTTCATCAATATATGTTATAATGTTACACATCCAGCATTTCATTGTACTTGTGCTTGTACAAATGACAATAAAGCTTTTGAAGCCTTCAAATCCTTGAGTTCTTACACAGCAGCTATCTAAACATCTCGATGACTTTCTGGAATAAATCCGCTAAAGCACCTTATTGAAATGCACATTGGATCCAACGACTCCTTGACTGGAATGAGGAAGGAGAGTATGAGTCTCTGGCTCTCGCATGGCACTCCTGAGCAAACAGGACCAGCAACTTTGTTGGAAATTCATTCATCTTATCACTCTCCCTGGGGGCTGCTGACTGGGAACTCACCTCTGTAAATACTTCCTGCTGGCCTCCTGGTCAGTCACCTGCCGCAGAACCTTATATGAATAATGCCATGAACATCCAAATAAGACTGAAAATATCAAGCTGTAGGAGAACCTGAAACCTCATGGAGAACAAGCCACAATGATGAGGTTCCACCCTGCTTGGGATGCCGGTCCATCTCAGGTCACACACACACACTCACACACAGGGCGGGACTGGCCATCTAGTATACCGTGAGTTTTCTGCGTGGGCCGATGGGTTTGTGGGCCAGCAAAATTTGGGAGACCCCCACCCCCAAGTTGGCAAATTGCATTGTGCTGCCCCACACACACACCCTTCTGCAAAATTTACAGTGGGGGACCCTAAAACCCACTTTTTAATCTCAGTCCAGCCCCACCCATACAGAACAGGAAATTTAGAGACAGAGAAAGTAAACAAAGTTTCCTGGAGAAACCCGCAACGGTTATTTTTCACATGGTTCTCTACCCATCATTGATTAAGACCAGCGAGGATAAAGTACATACTGTAGCATACTTCAGATCAGCGCTTCCCAATCTGGTCCTCAGGGACCGACAGAGAGTCCATTTTTTGCTTGGGAGTTTGGAGGGAGCAAAAATGGCTCTGGGTCTCATTGAAACAATGACAATTTTGAGGCATCAGTTCACCCAACCACATACATTTGGGCCCAAGGTAGAAATCCACACAAACCTGGAGAAAACATGCAAACTCCACAGAGATGAAGCGGGCAATTAAACGCCCATAAATGGGCACATGAGGTAACAACACAACCCAATGAGCCACCAGTGCAAAGTCATTCAGGAGGTGAGAGCATCAGGTTTATCTGACAGATAAAGGGCGGACATGCTGGGATGAGTAGGGTGAGAGCGGGGGGTGTGGGTGGCAGGCTGAGCTAGGGAGGGGGTGTCCAACAACAACCTGAAGGCTGATCAGCCACTCGGTAGACAGAGTGAGGAAAGCGATGAATGTTACAGGCAAGAAAGCAAGAGGTAAGAAGGCAAGGTCCAGATTACTGACTGGAACGGAAAACTGGCACCTGTCACTGGATCACTGGTTTCTTGGAGCTGGGGGGGGGGGGGTGTAAAGATGTGCTGACACATTGCTCATCACTCCTCTCTCCATAGTTCTTGTAACCTCTACAGCTCCACAAATGCACTAAAACTTCACCCCCACTTCTACATCTAGACAGACTGCCTTCTTGGTGCCTTAAGACGATGGGGTGGCAGAATTTTCTGGGGATCTTCTGTAACTTTTTTTTCCTGAATGCAAAATATGTCAGCTATTATATGAAATTAATTAACAAAAATTACAAATTCATAGGACAACCAGTGCAGAAAAAATACGTAAAGGATCACTAGTGAGATGTCATCTATACTTTTTATCAATTGCTATTGCGATTCCTTATCTTTTCTCGCTTGTCAAAGCTCCCAGGGTTACACGTGTTCAGCTCTGCAAAGGATCATGGGAACTGGGATACACATGCCTACCGTCTATGTTACAGGTCACATGACTTGGCCCTCCCAGATCCACAATCTAATAATGAAAATGAGAATGGGGATACCTGTTGTGAACATGTGAACTGAATATAATTATACAACAACATGATCTTTGACATTATCAGGTAAATCTATTTCTACTGGAGTGGAGTGGGGGGGCAGTGTTGCAAATTAGCTCAAGGGGCTTCGGGCCACGAGACTGGCAGCCAAGCTGAAACCATAAAGAGATCTGCACTGGCCAATCAGCCTCCTCGCCTCATTAGTTTCCGAGACGATTGACATGCTCAGCATAGCCATAGGTACCTTCAAAACAAATCCCACATCTGACACTTTAAAAACAAATTATACCGATATATATAAACACAACATCCTAGCAATTTTGTCATAACAAGTATTTTCAAATTACTTTTTAAATTCGCATCGAATCGCGATCTGTGGCGACTCAGCGGAGAATGTTAAGGGCTCTAGCCTCACATCTCTAGCGATCCTGACTGCATGTGTGTGGAGTTTGCATGTTCTCCCTGTGTCACATTGGAGTTTCCAAATCGCCCGTAGGTGTGCGCCTGTGAGTGACTGGTGGGTGTGGCCTGTAATGGGTTGACGCCCCATCCTGAGTTATTCCCCGATTTATGCCCGTATCTTTCCATAAAGGCTCTGGACCCCTTCCACCCTGCATAGGATAAGTGTGCACTGAAAGGGAGCCTGATTTTATGGGTTAATACTAAAGTAGCCCCCCTCCGCTTACCCTCAGAAGATGGTGCCTTACTGTAGGCGGCCGACTATGTCGCCTTATATGTCGACAGGCACCAACCCCTCCTTCTCCAGTGTTATTTAAAACTTCTGACCTTAGCTATAACTGGGATGTGGTGTGGTTTTTGTGAGGATTCGGCAAACCCGTTGTCCGATCAACTTTGCTCACACCTTCAGCTGTAATAGTACTTAATACAGCCTAGCATTATCTGTCGGACTTGTGACTAATAACCAATCTGACACTGCGTGCACTGGACGGCTGTATCGGCTCCTGAAACTGTCCGTACCGTTCCCAGTACAGCCACGTGCAGCGTTTACTGAAATGTATAGCAGGGTACGCATATTATACAGAAGCATGTCCCGTGTAAAGTCACACTGTTTTCCGGATTACACTATGTCTATTCTTTGCGTGATATATAAATCTGAGTTATAATTGACGGCTTAACATTTATATTTATCCACAAAGTTCGTGAAGCAACGCACCATTTTTCAGTTCCAACTATTCAAGAAATACAGACTATATTTTACGAAAATCTTTCTCAGGCGAATTATTTATATTTATATATTGATATATTAAGCATTGATATAAATGCCAGGCATGTGTCGTGTCGGTGTTCTATTTGATTTAGGCAGGTAGTCTCGCTTACTGTGAAACTTATCTGGCATTCCATATTTCTGTTTTGATTGTTTACTGGCCATAATGCATGTGTGTGTGAGTGTGTGGGTGTGTGTGTGTGTGTGTGTGTGTTTGAACGGCCACGCAGGTCGTTCAGGAATAAGAAGAGCCTGCCAAATGAATACGTACCAGCGTATGTTTAAAGTTGGGCACTTCTTAAACCAAGGTCGTCGATTTGGGGACACGTCTCTAACCAATATTTTGGGAGTTCCATTAGTGTTTAGGGGGCGGTTGGTTCGGGGCTGATTAGGTTCCTAACAACGTAGAAACCAAACTTACGCCCTTGTGTTAAACGCCCACAGGTCCGGATTTTACCGCGTGAAACTGCGCCGGACATCAGCGGGCCATGAGTAAGATCGCTTTGTGCCCGAAACGGCACAGATAAGGCAGCTTCTGTACAGGCGTGCTGACATGGCAGGCTTTTTGATAAAATGACGAATCTAAACAAATGTCTAACAATATAACCAGTATTCTTATTAATAATAATAAGACTCTGTCAGGCCTATTTTAGGGCGACTTTATCCTCCCTAAATTGGGTTTTAGCACCGCAAATAGATGCGCATTTATTGGCTGAAGTCATGAGTAGTTTACCATCAGCCACCCCCATCCATTCTAACTAGACATACACTCCTGATAACAATAATAATAACAATAATAATAATAATTTTACGAAGACGAAGAATTAGGGGGAGGAAGACGAGGAGGAAAAAGAGTGAAGGAAAGTCAGTAAGCGATCCTACGTTCCAGAACACAGCGGCCTTATCGCGGTACTAAACAGTGCGCAGTTCCTGAGACGCCCCCTTGGTGCCAACAGATTCTCTGAGGGAGGGGGCGAGGGGCACTTAGCTTATTCCCGGTCGGTGATCGCGCACCTGCAGCGTAGGGCAGATTTACAACCATCCGAGACCCACCATTTAACAGACATTAAAATATCATTTTAACATTCGACAGTATTAACACACTACGCTTTATTTATAAGTAAAGTTAATTTTTTCCACGAAGGTGTCATTTAGTTGAAGGTCCATAGGCTAAACTAAACTAAATCCATAGGCTGTTTTAAAAAGCAATAATGATTGTAAAAATAATGTAGGCTTATGTTTCCATCATGTATACCTTGCGGTTCGAGTGGCATTTGATATTAGAACAAAATAGAGTGTAATTCATCAACAAGAGCAACAATATCAATAATAAAAATAATAATCACATCTCACTTATTGTTTGTTAGAAAATAAATAGATATTGGTTGCGAATAGACCTAGCTATTGGTGTATGTATTTATATAGGCCTAATGTGTTATGAGTGGGCCTAACAATAGGCTATAGTAACCGCTGATAACAGGCCCAGGCAAAATCTCCAAAAGATTCTTCGCGATTTCTAAATTAAATTGTTTTACTAAATTGTGCTTAAACTAGGCCTATGTGTGTAAAAGCTCGCCAGTCTCACTTTCTTTTGTTTTTCTTTTTGACAGTTTTCAGGCTTCTAATATGGTCCGTGGATTAAACGTTGATTAAATCAATAAAGTGCTCGCTAATCCTTGGGGGGTTCAATCAGTAAAATTAACAAGTCATCCCGTCGTTAACTGCTCCACATTTAATCAGTGCAAAAGACTCGTGGACGAAATGATGAATAACCGTAATCACCACTGTCATTTTGAAATCACAAGGATGCTTTTGGGCAGAACGCGAGTCCATCCGCGCAATCATCAAGGCAGTCAAAACAATTTACCACTACTTAAAGTCACCGATGGGAGCACACAGCCGTCTGCGTCCCACTCCTGGCATTTTGGCCGACAGCATGCTGCCCCGCCTCGGCCCGCCCCCTGCTACTATAACGTCTCTGTTCCGCAGGCATTATGGCACATTGGACTGTTTTCCACGAAAGTCTTTAAACCAGGCGCCCTCAGATGCAGTACGTGCATCACACAGCAGCAAGCAGCAGACACACTTTCTCCGATTCAAATTTGGCTTTTTTTAACCAGCTGTTGCACTAAAACGTGTTCATGTTTTCGACAATGGTCGCCAAGTTGACATCGCTGCAGCAGGAGCTCCTGAGCGCTTTGCTGGAATCCGGAGTCACCAAAGACGTCCTGATCCAAGCCCTGGACGACCTGGACCCCAGCCCGTCCGGCCTCAAACACGAGCAATCACTGATGTCACCGACTAGCGCAGCTACGAACGGCAGCGGGTCGGATTCAAAGAACGCGTTTCGGGCGCTGGCAAACGGGCACGGCAAAAGTGGCAAGTGCTCCGGAGATGAGGGATCCGAAGACGGCGACGATTTCGACACGCCGCCTATTCTGCGGGAACTGCAGTCCCTCAACACGGAAGAAGCGGCTGAACAGAGGGCTGAAGTTGAACGAATGCTGGCGTAAGTCTGTGATTTAATTCATGTGAATTAAACATCCATGTGAATTCTGAAACAATTTACTCTAAGTAAAAGGGTATGGTTTGCACTTAGAATTAACTTTCTTACACTTAAATTACACTTATTTGATTAGACTGTTCTGCCGTTACTGTACTACTATTATATGAAAATAAAAGTTAGAAAAACACAGCAAAAAAGACGAGAAACAAATGTTGAAGATTTATAATTTCAGGTCACTTCTAGTAGTTGGTTTCGGCACGAAAATCTCCGCGCCCAAACAGATTTTACGGAATTTCGGTTACCTTTTTATCGTGTACAGTAATCATTTTATAGGCCGATCTGATTCTACATCTTACATTTTTTGAATTACATATACATTTTAAAAGATTTATAATAATGTATTTTAATAATCTGTTTAACCAATAATGCAATATTTTCTCAGGAAGTACGGGTGTAGTACTTAAGGTTTTGTTACTCAACAAAATATATACACGTATATTTTTTAAATTATGTTTTTATATTTACTGTGGAGTCGTAATAATAGGATTATTGATAAAGGCCGAATTTCATTATTGTAATAAAACAATTATTTGCAAAATTGTTTTCCTACTGTATGTCGCCCAGCTTCTTAAATATGTCAATATCTTTATTAAATTAGCCTCAATTAATTTAATAAACGCTATACTATTCAGTCCATTTTCCATATAGATTCCGTTATATCATTTTAAGTAAAACATAATGTTTAGATAGTCTCGTGTGGCCAAATTAATTAGCTTTTATTAATGTATCCATTCCCTGCATATTTCTGTGATTTAACCTAATTTAAGTGGTAATTTAGCGACATCAAACTGTCTGCAAATGACAGGCGAAATCAAAACGGAAGCACGTGGAACTGAGATGTTATTAATTTTATTCTATAAATGATCAACAGAAAGATACACAGTGGCGCGCGATTAGACCAAATACATATCTGGTTACTCATTGGCAAGACGGTATAAACCGACGTGTCTGCCTCAGCCTGGTCCATTTGTCTAAAACTGGGTTTTTCAGCGGTAATTAATTTGAGTTGGATAGCGTGTGTTCGGAGTACCTTCGGCGGACCTGGAGGCCACTATACTGGCCGAGTTAGCTCGGGAAAATGGTGAAACGGACAGCGCTGATTGGCATTTTGGATGGTGATCTTTTCTTGGCTGGTTCCTCTGTTGTTTTCAACGTGAGTCTGCTTTTATTTTTATAAACTTCCTTTTAAGCAAATGTTTTTTTTAAATCGCGGAAGTGGAGTGAGTATTTGTATCTGATGAATTGTAATATTATATTACGGATTTTGTATTTTTATCAAAATAATACTAAATAAATAAATGCCTAGTAAGTAAGGTGGCCGCGTTTTCAGATTAATGAAAAGTTACTCGTACAGAAATAAATAAGGATTTTGCTCGAGTTAGTTGTAGTAATAATAATAATAATAATAATAATAATAATAATAGAATGTCTGTTTAAATTAATTGTTTTTTCTTTAACAGTTTTTTTTAGACTGGATCAAAATAGGCCCATCATTACATAAAGCATATAATATAATGCATAATATAAATTGAGATATATATAATATATAATAGTATAAAATGATATAGTATATTATTACTATTTAACTAAATAATGTTATTTTGCAATTGCAGCATTGTATATATAAAGTCAAATTACAGTACAATCGAACAATCGTATAGTTTAAAAGCCAGGTTCCGTGCGACGCTTGGCTTTTTGACGGTCGTTGAGATAATCTTGTCGCATATGTTCTTAAACATCTACTTCGTAAAAATACGGATATAACGCAGTCATGGAGAAAAATTGCGGGCATAGTTATATTATTTTGTTCCTAATTCGAAAGAATGCCTGGTGTCGGCAATACGCTCTTTCTTTTTTATTTCCGTGACTAAAATTTAAAAAAAAATTGGAACAATTCGAAGGCACTTAACTTATACGAATTTATTTGTGTATTTCATTTCGTGCAGCTGAACAAGTAAAAACAGGAAACAGTTTTAAATCGTTTCTAACGTTTTGCTAACATTTTCGAATACAGCAGTTTCTGCTCGTTCGATTAGCGGCCAGTTTAGTTATAAGGTGGGTAGGTCTCACGTGAAAGGAAAGGCCTGTTAATACTCATTATTATAAATAAAGCTATTCTACATCAATATTAAAATAATATATAATTATTACTATTCAATCATTTAAAACTAGTTACTACTGATAATAATAATAGTTATTATTATTATTATTATTATTATTATTATTATTATTATTACTTAGAATTACAGAATTTAGAAACGGACTATATTGTTTATTGAAAACGTACTAATTTCAGTCAGTTATAAAAAATACTGTAGCGTGAACAGTACAAATACCATTATTTTTTGACTAAATGGGAAATAAAATGTAATTGGGCTGTTCATACGTTTTATTGAGCCGTGCCCGGTTCTGCACCCCAGCGAGGACCCCTGGCATGCAGCCCGCACCATCAAGAGCTACATGCAGCAGCACAATATCCCCCAGCGGGAGGTGGTGGACGTGACACGGCTCAACCAGTCCCACCTGTCACAGCACCTGAACAAGGGCACGCCGATGAAGACGAGCAAGCGGGCAGCGCTCTACACCTGGTACGTCAGGAAACAACGGGAGATCCTCCGACGTAAGTCGTCGCGTCATCCGAGAGCAACTCTCACTGGGATCGTTCATTTTACTGTACTGAGACTTTCCTGAGATATTTTTTCTCACTGTGACAAAGTTAGAGATTCTTCTGTTGAGAAAAATACAATTAAAGAGATTTGAGAGAATTGGCACATTGAGGCAGGAGCGCTGTAAAACGGGGAAAAGTTAGACGATTCCAAGGGCCCCTGAGTGATTGTGGCCCTTGAAACCTGAAGCATAATTAGATTGATCTGGGTTCGGGGCCCAATATAATATACTTTGATGGGGCTCAAAATCTTTAGGGGCTGCCCTGCATTGATGTACAATCTTCTGTGAGTCACTGCTCACGTGCAGAGTGTCACTGAGAATGAAACATGTCCCCTGCTGGTGTGAGACCGGTCCAAGTCATTTTGTCTTGTTTTTTTTTCAGAATTCGACCACGTGCAGAGTTCAGAAGGCACTGACCCAGACAAGGCCAGTGAGGATCCGGTGCTGTTTCTCTTCTCAGAGTTCGGCGACCCCGGCCAGGACTTAGGGCGGCCTGCCAGCGGGGCGGGGGCTGGCTCCGAGCCCGTCAGCAAAAGGATGAGGCGCAACCGCTTCAAGTGGGGGCCCGCCTCCCAGGACATCCTGTACCAGGCCTACGAGCGGCAGAAGAACCCCAGCAAAGAGGAACGGGAGGCGCTGGTAGAGGAGTGTAACAGGTGGGATTTTGAGTCCGGTACGGTCCTGTCGTGATTATCTATATCGTGAAATGTCTTAGTGTAGTAATGGTGCTTTATGAAATCTCCCCCCCCCCCCAGGGCAGAGTGTGTGCAGAGAGGGGTGTCTCCTTCTAAGGCTCATGGGCTCGGCTCCAACCTGGTGACGGAGGTCCGCGTCTACAACTGGTTCGCCAACCGCCGCAAGGAGGAGGCCTTCCGGCAAAAGTTGGCCATGGATAGCTACCCTACACATGGCCTCAACTCCCTGCCCTCGCAGGCTGGGGTCTCCCCTCCTGGAAAGATGCCAGGTACCTGCTCATAAATCTGTAATGGCTCTCATGACTAAGGGTTCTTGGCCAACTAGACCTTCTGCAGCGTGCGTGGTAGGAGGGTTGGATGGTCTGTCATAACAAGGAGGTTCCCCGTTCTGGAGCTCTACGTCAGGGCTCAAGTAAGATACCCATCATGCAGCAAGATGACGCTCATGAATAATGTTCTGATGTGGTTATCTGTGGTGTTCTGGGTGGGGTAACATCACTCACACGAGGGAGAGAGAAGGTGTAAAGGAGTCAGTAACAACAATGGGTGATTGAGCAAAGTGGCAGCCATTGTCATTATGATCAGCACCGATCCCACCGTCAGTCTCCAGTATCTGTCAGAATGGGTGAGCCAGAGGGGATAACTCCCCCCCCCCCCGCAGCAGGCAGGGGTCGGAGTAGGTCGCCAAGGTCAACGTGGGGTCAGCACCGGGGTCTTAGGAGGCGGGCACGAAAGCTGAGAGCCCACATCCGAATGGTCTGTAAATTTTAATGAGAAGATGAAAATAGTGTAATTTCACCACTAGTTAACTTTAACCATACAAATGGTGAAGGGTTGCTGAAGAGAGCTGCTGCTGATGGAGCAAATGGGAATCCGCTTAGCCTACTGAGCTCCCCTGGCTCCCCCGCCGGGTTCTAGAACGCTCACCAATGTGCAGGCAATATGGACACCCACCCACCCACCCACCCACAAGGGGCTTCGGTGGTCCCGGCATGTCAGGCCTGTATTCTCAACAATGACGTCACAGCAGGTTTCCTTGTCATACGGCTGCTGCTGCCTAAACCTTGCTGGCCAGGACCCCTCTGACCTCCCCTCCCTTTGACCCCATTACTAAAGGGGCCCCATTTCTGCATCTACCTCTGTATATGTTTTCGGCTGTGATTCTAGGACCTCTGAAGCAACATTAGACATCAATGCACTAAGAGATGTCCTAGTAAGGACCCATTGTGTCCTACACCCTCTATGTCCTTATTTTTTTTTCTTAAATGCTACCTTACACTCATTCTTCTTTCTCTCTCTGGCTCTCTGTGTATCCAGATGTCCGTTACACTCATCAAGGAGCCGGTGAGGTCACTTCCTCCACGACAGTTGGTCACCATGGCAACAGTGGAATACCCAGCACTCAGGCGTTGCTGCAGCAGGTGTCCCCCGGTGGCCTGGACCACAGCCTGCTGTCACCTGGTCCAAAGATGGTAAGAGAGGCAGAGCCGAGCCTGGGTGACCCAGGCAATATGCAAATTGGGGACCCTGATCTCCTTTCTCATTGGCTACCAAAATCAATTATTTTATCTAGGTATATATTGAAGCAACTAGCTGATCTTTTAAATGTTTAGTCGTCTACTGTTGCGGCCACTGATCATGCGGATTCTGGACGCCCAGACCCTTTAGATCTGCTAGGAGCAGAGTTTCTGAACCCTGTCTTTGGAGAACCCCAGACACATGTTTTGCTCACCTCTCCAGCTCCCAACAGACCTGAACCAAACAATCAAGCGATCAAGAATGGCAAGTGTCTGGTACAGGTGTGCTGGGAGCCGGGAAGTACAAAAATCTGGACTGTCTGGGGGTCCCCAAGTACCGGGTGGAGAAACATTATGTTGGCAGGACACATTCAGCATCTGATCTGCAAGGAATGTCCACCCCCATCTCCATCTAAGCCTTTATTCAGCCAGCATGTCATACCAGGGACGGGGGTCAGTATATATGACACCGATCTGACCAGAAGTCAGTTTCACGTTTTTTTTTTATTTGCTGCCATAACCTAGAAGCATGCAGCTGTTTGGAGAATTAGGAGACGAGGTTTTCCTGCAGCCTGCTGGGTTTCTGATGTGGGAGTGGATGGGACCACTTCACGTCTCACCGTCGAGATTGCCGTAACTGCTAACAACCAGAATATGTCAGTAGGGAAATGAAGGGAAGGTCTCTAAAGTGCCCATAGTGTGAGCGTGTATGTATGTGTGCCCTGTGGACTGGCACGCTAGTCGGGACATACACTCCACAGGACAAGTGGCTGGAACATGCATGGATGGATGGATTTTAATCCCCACACTTAATACACATAGACACACAAATACGTAAACCGAAAGGGGAACTAGCAGAGAGTCACATGCAAAACCTCACAATGACAGGCGCAAATAACCCTCTCAGCCAGACCCTCTGCTTGTGCAAACAAACACAACGGGCTCAGTGGAGAGAGAGTGAGCCCATGTCTGCGTGTGAATGTGAGATCAGACACAAAGGGCTGTGTGTTATGCCAGCCATTCCATGTGTATTTGTGTCAGCTCAGGCGCTCCCTGTGATATCCCTTATCTGTGTGTGTGTGGTCCAAGTACACCTTACCTTGTGGGAATCAAATGTCCTCAGAACGTGATGAATATTCATTTTTTTGAAGGGAAAACTCTTTTTAGAAATTTTTTTAAAAATCTATGACTGCAATCAAAAAAGTAAAAATGAAGGAGCTACTTGTTTGGCCAAAACAGGGCTGCTTAGCGGTTACGGTTAGGACTGCGTAGCGGTTACGGTTAGAGCTGCGTAGCGGTTATGGTTAGGGCTAGGTTGCGGTTACGGTTAGGACTGGGTTGCGGTTACGGTTAGAGCTGCGTAGCGGTTATGGTTAGGGCTAGGTTGCGGTTACGGTTAGGACTGGGTTGCGGTTAC
>JAODJX010000040.1:11325637-11338177 GCA_026776945.1 Isichthys henryi | reverse complement strand
CACCCCTCCCCACCCCTGGACCCACCTTATCACACAGACTGTTTGCTGGTTGCAGGGTCACCCCCAGGTCAGCTGACCTCGGGACAGGTGGGGTAGGCATCACACACACACACATACACACACACACACACACACGCATGTTTGTATTCATATCTTTGTGGGGACTCTCCAGTACTTTCTATGACTTTTAGACTTTTTGGACTTTCATTATAATTGAAATCATGGCCTCTAAACTCAACAGAAGTCACCAGAAATCTAATAACAGTATTTTTTCATTTTTCTTTCCTTTTTTTTTGTAAAAGTAGGATCCCACAAAGTTTATTTCTGAGTTTACAATTTTTGTGGGCACATTTTGTCAACATTTAGTCCCCTTCAAAGACTGAACCGCACACGGAGTTTATTAGGTATGCATGTGTGCGTGTGCGTGTGTGTCTACACACACACACATACCTATCTGCAAACATACACATATATACACTCAGTCACAAGCTGACACATGTTCTGATAAGCAAACAGATGGGGAAACACAACCACATTACACACAAGGGGGAGGTGGGTGATTTCTCAGCAGGCCTAATTCTGCCTAATGTAGCATAACCTCATGGTTCATCTTCAGGAAAGGAGCTGCTTTGTGCTAAAAGACTCAAATGATCAACGTGTGTCCATTTACCTGGGGGGAGGGGAGAGTTAAGCCAATGGCACCTTCTTCAAATGGCCTGTGCATTCAGTGTGTGCGTGTCCATGAGGTAATGGCCTTTCCTCTCTTCTTTCAGTGCCCTCTGCAAGCATGGTGAGCACGTGCATCCGAGTTTCTGGTCGCCTGGCAACAGGGTCCTGCTGTTCCACTCTGTCACCATGGTAACCTCAGAGGGTGTGGCCTGTCTGCCAATTAGCCCCGACCATGGCTTGTTGCCTAAGTCGTGGAGGATGGCAAGAGTGGGATCCCCAAAAGCGAATGGCTTTTTTTGGCAGGAAAATGGACAAAAACTGACCTATATAGCTGTTGTCCTTATATAGAAGCTCAAAAATTAAAAGCAGACTGGAGAGCAACAGTCTACAGAGTGAGAATGGACCTGCAGTCCCACACCCACAGGCCACTAAGGACGAATTGTTTTGTATATAATTGTTTTGGAAGTAAATGTGATGTTTAATGGTATTTTTATGACACAGAGGTGAGGGCGCATTATAAGAGCACAGTTATGGCTTCGCACCCTGCTTCCGGCAAGTGGAGACTTTGGACTCTCATGACCCTCAACCTCAACTGTCTGCTTGTCAACATTTTTATTTTTATTTTTAATTCAAATATTTAGCTGAAGGCCACAAAATGAATTTCAGTTGAATTTGGAGTTCACTGGAGGTCAGTGTGTGTACTGTGGAGTCTTCCTTACACAATGAATGGGAGCAGATGAAGACTAAAGACTTTATACGTTTTTTAAAGGCTGCCCAAAGCAGCCACCCGTCCCAGAGGATTGTAAGACGGCCCCCCAGCTGCCTTGCATTTACGCTGCCATTCCGAATGACGAAATCACAGTTCCTACAGGAGAAGATAAGGAGTGTAACAAAATAATCTTTTATGTAAATGAATCTCTATTAAAACCCATATTTATACCGTAAGAAAGCTGATTGTTGAAGTAAATGTTTTTTTTTTTTTTGTGAAAAGGGCACTGTGTTTCCATTGACAACTGGGATACTAAGTCTAGAGGTGGACATTTCGGGTCCAGAAAGTAAAAACCCAAACCAGGATTTTCTTTCAACCAACCAGTTGAGTATAAAGAGTCACAGTCACATAGACTCAACTGGTTAGTTGAAACAAAATCTTGGTCTGGATTTGTACTTTCTGGACCTGAAATGTCCACCTCTGACTAAGTCCTTCACTGATATCATGTTAATACTGTTCTGCCGAATGCTATCACATTACATTATATGTGCATTTTTGATCATAAACACGAGCATAAGCGCACAACAGAATAAGATTTACTCTGATTACACAGAAACTGGTGCAGGAGTAGATTTGCAACTCCATTGTAGGGGAAGTCAAACAAGTAAGCATTTATGGTCACCTTTTATGATTTACTGACTGGTGTTACAACTCGGGAAGACTTTGATATTTGGCCATTTACTAGATACATGTAAATATATATATATATATTTTTATGTGTGTGTGATAATGAAATTTGAGCTAAAATACAGAAGGCAGATTTAAAATTCTGAATGTGTAGCTGTGTCTTTGGTACATGGGGTTGCACTCCAACTGTGGTGCTCTGCTTTTATAGCAGAGATGCAGCAGGGGAAGCGGGGGGTATGGGAAGCAAAGTCCAGCGGCGGGTGGCACGCCTCATCTCCCGATTCCTCACCCCGCCACTGTCCGCATGGTCTGATCTGTCGCTGAAGACTCTAGTAATAAACCTGAAGCCTTGAAGCTCTGAGCTAACCAAGTCCAGTTTGGGGAGGGACTTATTTAAAGGGCCAACGAAGTCTTAACGAAGAGCAACCATTAAATCTTTTAAAACTGACTCCCCACATACATTCACATACATTTCCCTTTAGCTGCTGCATTGCAGCCTGGCCACGATCCCTTATCCATTCCTGTTACCCCATATTCCCACAGTAAACAGGAGGCTAGGTAGAAGTAGGCCAGTCCTCCAAGGTCAAAGGTCAACTCTGTGCTGTGGCGTTATCCTATGCCAAGTCTGCTCTTTGGCTGTCTGCCCTCTGTGTGTTTGTCTGTGTGCTTTATTATATAGATCAGAGTATCTGACCCCTCTGTTTAAGACACAGACTGAGAGCTGAAGCCCCGCCTCCAGGGCATAAGATTGACATGTTTACCTCCTCCTTGACCACATTGACCACACTATAAATCAGCCGGATGGCAGCCTGGTTGGGACATAAAGCCCAAGGCAGGGTAACACATGCAGCCTCTACCCAGGTTATGATGGGGTTACGTTCCGACAAATTTACCATAAGGTGAAATCTTATTTTAATACAGTACACCTAACCTAACAAACATCATAGCCTAGCCTAGCCTACATGCTTAGAACTCTTACACCAGCCTACAGCTTGGGCAAACTCATTGACTCAAAGTTAACTACTTCATAATAAAGTGTCGAATTTATTGAATGATGTACTGAGCGTGAAAAACATTTATCCATCGTAAAGTCGAAATACGGTAACTCGGCCCATCGTAACCTGGGAGCGTCTGTAGAAGCAGCAATCGGGCTTTGGCAATGCGGAGTGGCGGAAACGTCGGTGTCTTGCATTCTGCTGCTCCCCCTGCTGGCAGGCAGGTGGCGATACACTCATCATTACAAAATGCGCATCCTGCCGGGTCGACTCTTGTAATCCCGTCACGGCTCCTGTTTGCTTATCAATGGGACCTTTGATTTTGTTCCCAGGGCTCCACTAAAGATCAGAGAGTCACATTTAAGACTGAGTTTTTTTCCCCCCTTTTTTTGCATTTCTGGGTACAAAGAACAGAAGGAACAGAGTTAAGAACAAAGAGGAAAAGTGCTTACTTCGAATCTGTTAAGACAGTGGAATGTGCCACGGCTTTTAATAGCCCTCTGTTCAGTCGTCCCATCGTGGAAGTGTAGAATGCTTTTATTTGTGAAGCAGGTCCTGCACACCAAAAATGCTGATCCATGGTCCTTCTTCAGCTCACTCTCCTGCAGGACTGGACCAGCCACCTGGCATACTGGGCACTGTCCTGATGGGCCAAAGGGCATCGAAAATTTATTGTGGAAGGTAACAAACCCAGTCAGTAAAATTAATAGTTCCTTATGGGTGACCCCCTCCCCGCCGCTTGTCAGAATGTATTAGGGGACCTTCCCCTACATGGCACAATTTATTGTGGGGGACTGTGAGCAGTGGGGGCCCCCGAAGTCCACCTCCGAACACTGAGACTTTGCTGTAATCAGGGCTGATATCTAACCCAGGAATTATAGCTAGATCATGGCTCCTGTCTTCACTGCAGGGTTTTACCGATTCTTTAACTGCATTGCATGCAGGCCGGCATGTTGGCCGCTCTGCAAAAAGCAGGCGTATCCTTCACACCTACACGCGCACCGGGAAGCTGACGACTGCAGCGCTGACCGATGGTGGGTGGAGGGTTAGAGCCTGGGGAGTTGGCAAGTAGATCCGTCCTGTGGCACAGTTCAAAGGTCATCCTAGGTGGGCGTGTGGAGCATGCTGGGAAGAAGGGGACAGAGTTAGGAAGAGAGAGATGGGGTGCCCGGCAGAGGTCGCGAGTCGGGCGTTTATCACCCCCGCTTGATCAGGGAGGCGGTCAAAAGTGCTGGTGGCGGGATCCGAGTTGTCGCTAAGTCAGCGGCAAAGGAGTAAAGCAGCGGTCAGCTGGGATCCTTGGTCCCCCCTCACGCCCCCCTAGCACCTCCAAACCTCCCTTAGCCACCCCCCACCTTCCTCAGCTCCTCATTGGACGGCACACAGATGCTCCTAGTATTTATTTTATTTTCAATTAACATGTATTCTAACAAAAACACAAAATAAATCTAGGTGCATTTTCTGTGAAAAAAAAATAAATGTCATAAACAGGTGGTCAAATGACTACAGATGGTCGAAATATATTATATGTAAATAGATTTAATTTGTGTATGAAAATAGCCAGACCAGACAAAACAATCCCATTAACATTAATGACAACATGAGCAGGCCAATTGTCATACGGTGGATTGTTCCAGTCTCAGGGAGGTCAGTGGGAGGCTTTAAATAGGCCTGGGTCAGTTTTGAAAGTGAAACTCCCAGCTGGTGAGTGAATCAAGGACAGGGTCTCCATTGGGGGAACGCGCTTTCCGTCTTGTCTCTCCTTTTTCATGCGGTGATGAGTGATTAGCTGCTACGCGCTGCTGGCCCGTAGGCCGTTCTTAGTGTTACCCAGGGACGGCCTCGCCTCCGCACAGAGGGGGTTAATGATTCACGGCACGGACTCCATGGGGTGCCAGGTTAATGTACGCCTCGCTCACACATGAACGCCGAGACGTGGCTACACCAGCAGGCCTGACAGTCTGGACCTCGAGTGAAGTCACACCTTCCCAACAAACCCTGGGGCAGGTTTGATCCGATTGTCCCTCCCCAATTAGAAAGGAGCTAGACATCTCCCCTCCCCTCTCAAAAAGCCTGTCGGTTGATGAGATGTAATATTTTACATGCGTAACTTTTTGTACGCAGTAGTGAACACGTTCTGGTCCGGTTTGCAGTTCATTCAGGGGTTTGGGGGGGTAATCATGTGCCTGGAGAGCAGCTTAAACACTTCACTTCATTTGCCATTTGTTCAATCACAGGATTCAATCCAGCGACTTTCCAACCACAGACTCCTAACTTCAGGGTTTCCCAAGTCTCACGCATCTGGCATGACACTCATGCTTTCAGACTCTCACGCAAGACTCACAATCTCGTGGCAAATCTATATTATTCCATTATAAACCTGAAATTAGCGACATCAAAAACGCTGAGGGAATTTGCAAACATGACAGACTATTTACGAGGTAATAAAACTGTTACATACATGTAAATGAGAGTGCATGTGTGTGCAGACTGGTCTCAAATAAAAAAATCTCACTCCTGCCAGCTGACCAAAGCTGGCAACCCTGTAACTTACAGAGCTCTTCACCGCTCCTACATCACCACACCAGCCACGGTTCATGTCCTGGTTCCTCACATTTAATTAGAGGAGCCCTGGATCACAGAAGATCCCATTCATAGATTACAAATCACCAGCATCACCCAAAAGAACCTTAGAAGAAATGTGAACCTTCTGGATCTTCCACTGAAGAACGATCTGGAACATTGGACTCATTTTCCTCATTCTCCACAGGCGAAATCCTGGGTTAGATTTCCTGGTGGTGTGAAGCTCACTTTACTAATATTATTTTTATTTATGGCTATTTTGTTAAATACATCACTAAAATAAATACATCTAACATCACCCACTTGCTAAACTCTCATCCTGGAATTACTATAAACAGCTTTCCAATTTTTTTCCATTGTCTTATAAATATAATTTTAATGTATTTTACTTAAATGTATCCCTTTGCATTTGTAAAGCAGTTTGAATTGCCTTGCGTCTGAATTGTGCTATATAAATAAACTTGCCTTGCCTAAAATAATTATCATTAATATTCTGTTGCATTCATGTTTTCCTGAAATATCATAAAGATACGTGGGTGTACTTACTTCCAACACTGCTGCAATTGCGACATCTAGTGGAATTCAACTAACAGATCGAACACGTGTCAGTAACATTTTCGGCAAGCGATTATTTACGTCTGTACCGATAGAAGACGTGTATCGGCTAGCGATGTCTTTCTATACGTCTCATGCTGGTCTAGCGAAGCATGGATGCACAAGATTTGTTTCGAAAACTGGGTGCTGGGGCAAAGTTTGACTTCAAAAGATTCGGTAAAGATGCCGAAAGATTTAAAGTAAGTGTGATATTTTTTAACGTGTGCGCTTGTAGTCTTTTTTGATAAAATTCATCTTGTTGCAGCATATATGGTGTGAGCAGGCTTATACATACATAAACACACATCAAACCGTTAATTATCAAGCCATTTTAAGGCATACATTTAAAATCTTTGAAAAACCAATTAATCTTGCTTTCAATAAACGAAAACAATAGGGGAACAAGTTCCTAAAAATATGGTGGATTGTGTTTGGCAGTCGTACTTTAGTGGTCGTGTAAAACATACGAATAGACCGATGAATAGCAATTCTGCTGTTGTTAGACAGGCTGTAGATAATTAAAACGCCAATGTGTGAATACTAGAAAAGGACATACATGGTGTTTGTGTTTATTTCCCTAACTGGCAGAATGAATTCGTACAGTGGGAAGTTGGTGGTTGTCTTGCGAAACCTATTGTATGTGTGAACTGTGATATTAAGGCGGTCCTTAGGTGGCGCTGTTCTGTGTCGTAACCCAAGGCGTCGTCTCTTTCGAATACAGGTTATTAGGTCCCAGAAGAAGGATGGAAGCGGGGCTGACATATTGGCAGGGATAGACTTCTTTGGGACAGGGAAGAGGGATGTGTCTGGCTGTGAGGAAGATTTCCAGCAGTGCCAAAAGGAAAGCGGGGAAGAGGTGGATGAGGACGGCTCTGGGGTGGAGACAGACCAGCCACTCCGTCCCACCAAAAGGAAGCGGGACTTGGAGGCTGCTTCAGTGAAGATATGCAAGAAGAAGAAGAAGAAAAGCATCAAAAGCAGGAAGAAAGGTGCCATATCTGTTATGCTTTTAAGTAAATTACCAGAGAAAAATGAGCAATTGGACGGTGGAAAAGCTCTTTTGGGGTAGTGATGATGAAATCAGTTGTAACTGTTTAGCAAATGCTAACTGCTTGGATGGCGCCTGCCATTCCTATGTTTACTTCAGCTTCTTTCATGCAGGTATATTTTTTTGTTCCCCCCCCAGATTGCCTGGCTGTTGGTGTCCAGCTGGGCGAAGCAGAAATTGAAGGTATTCAGTGGACTTCCACCATTGACCGGAAGGTCCACGGTTCTGGGGGCCCCAGCAGGGATAAGAGCGCACCCTCTTTGAAGAAGCTGAAGCACCTGCACCAGGAGAAGGTATGTTCATGTCTTACGAAGGTGCTGATCTGCCGATTTGGCTTACTGTGGGGGTGGCTCGGACCGCTTTCTCTTTGTGCCCTAATTACAGCCTGAAATCATGTCCGGTTTGTGCTATGTCTAAAACATGGCTTGGACTGTTCCCCAGGTGAACCGCATCAGGCACCAGAACCGGATCCACGTACGTGGCACGGACCTCCCCGATCCAATGGCCTCCTTCGAGGAGCTCCAAGAAGAGTACAAACTGGATCCACGGATTATCCAGAACCTCCAGGCTGCAGGGTTCCAGAACCCCACACCCATCCAGATGCAGGCTATTCCACTCATGCTACATGTGAGCAGCTCGGAATGTTCTGGAATGTTTTGTTGCTCCGTTTTTCTGTTTTTGGTTTTGCTCTGTGGAAATTTGGCTGGTGCCATTCTAGTTTTGAGTTTTCTCTGTGTGATTTTTTTTTTTTCTGTTTCAGAGACGCGAGGTCCTGGCCTGTGCCCCCACAGGCTCAGGTAAGACCGTGGCTTTCTGTCTGCCCCTTCTCGCTCACCTCCGTCAGCCTGCCAACCGGGGTTTCCGTGCCCTCATCATCTCACCGACCCGCGAGCTTGCCAGTCAGGTAAGGCACCCCCCGGTGTCGATTTTCATAGCCATACCGATGGCTTATTTTGGTTGAACCTTTAGATAGCATTCTTATTGATGGTTACTTTGATTGTCTGACCGACTGAGTGAGGTTAGGGTCAGTTTCTCTTCATCGGGGGTTTGATTCAGCGACCTTCCTGAGTTGTGTGTGTGTGTGTGTGTGTGTGTGTGTGTGTGTGTGTGTGTGATGCAGACCCATCGTGAGCTTCTCAAACTGTCAGAGGGCCTGGGATTCAGGGTGCACATCATAGACAAAGGGGCCGACGCAGCTAAGAAGTATGGACCAAAATCAGCTAAGAAGTTTGGTAAGCTGCTTGGAGGGGGGGTACTGGGCTCATGGTACTGGGCACCAAATGATTGGTTATCTCTCTGAACCAATCAGATTTTAGAGGAGGTGGGTCCAAGCAACTAGATAATGCAGAAGCAAAACATCTGATTGGTCGGTCCCTCCTCTAGTTGCTTGGACCAACCTCTTCTACAATCTGATTATCTCTCAGAGCCAATCATTTTTCTTTCTGCTGGTGCTTGGTGCTGTGAGGATCTCTGTGGTCTTCAACTGATGACCTCTGCTTACTCTCTCTCTGATCACTGTCCAGATGTTCTGGTGACCACACCCAACCGGCTGATATTCCTTCTCAAGCAGGACCCGCCTACCATGGACCTGAGCAGGTGAGGTACGGGGTCAAGTGTGTGTGTGTGTCTGTGAGATGCTCTGTCGCCATTTAATGTATGTGTTTATGCACAGTGTGGAGTGGCTGGTGGTGGACGAGTCTGACAAGCTTTTTGAAGATGGGAAGAGCAGCTTCCGGGAGCAGCTGGCCACAATCTTTCTGGCCTGCTCCTCCCCCCATGTCCGCCGTGCTCTCTTCAGTGCCACCTTCACCATGGAGGTAGAGGAGTGGTGTCGCCTGAACCTGGACAACCTGGTGTCCGTCAACGTTGGGCCAAGGTTCGCAACCACTCCGTTTGTTTTTGCTGGGTAATGATGACAGCCTTCAGTTAAGTAATATGTGTGTCTTTCTCTTAAGGAACTCTGCGGTCGACACTGTAGACCAGGAACTGCTGTTTGTGGGCACGGAGAACGGGAAGCTGTTGGCCATGAGGGACTTGATCAAGAAGGTAGTGGATTTTTCTTCTGGTGTTCAAGGACCAGACCTCTTCACCAGAAATTTTTGGGGTCTGTTATGGCATGACCACTGTTGAAATAGATGCTTATGATGCTGGACCTTTGAGTCTCCATGGATTTGTGCTCCTGGCTCTGACCGAGATCTTCTCCCTCAGGGCTTTCTGCCACCCGTGCTGGTGTTCGTTCAGTCCATTGAGCGTGCCCGAGAGCTCTTCCATGAGCTGGTGTATGAGGGCATCAACGTTGACGTCATCCATGCAGAACGCACGCAGCAGCAAGTACGCACATGCGCTTGTGAGCATACTGTCTTGGCCAATTGATAGCATGACCTGGTATTTATCATTGATTACTGCCCTCCCCCAGAGAGACAATGTCGTGACAAGCTTCCGTGCCGGGAAGATCTGGGTTCTGATCTGTACGGCACTGCTAGCTCGCGGAATTGACTTCAAAGGAGTCAACCTTGTCATCAACTATGACTTCCCCACCAGTGCTGTAGAGTACATCCATCGGATAGGTCAGTCCACCCGAGTATGGTTTGTACTGGTGATGTTTACTTAACTTCAAACCTCCTAATCTGAGAGTGCCTGTCTTTGTGTAATTCTGCGTGGTCATACAATGTAGGCATGTCTTGATGTGACTGAGGCTACCCTTTCAGGCAGGACGGGACGGGCAGGACACAAGGGGAAGGCCATTACTTTTTTCACAGAGGACGACAAGCCTCTTCTTCGTAGGTATGGCACAGACATGTTACCTATTCCTCATTCAAATGGGAGGGTTTCTGAGACCTCTTGAAGAATTGGGCTCAGTTGTGATGGTGTCCTGCCCACTCAGCCTAATACCACATGACCTGCGTCACCCATCTCTTTTCCACTTTAATTAGCATCGCCAATGTCATCAAGCAAGCGGGATGTCCTGTTCCAGACTACATGATTGGATTCAAGAAGATGCACAGGTACAACCAAGTTACATCCAAGCTTATCCTGGGCCTGATCTCTAGGCGTCTGCTCATGGACCATTAGAGAAATGTCAGTTGAGCCGGAAGCTCTTTGCGGTGACCTTTGACCTTGTCGGCATGTAGCAAGCTGAAGCGGCAGCTGCAGAAGAGGCCGCCAAGGAGGACCACCATCCGAACGATGCCGCGTTTCCTGAGGACGAAAGGCGGGGCCAGCCGGAAGAGGTATGTGGGGGACAATGCTTTGGCAGCGGTCGAGAGTGAGCTTCCTGTGTGACACCCACCTGCCTCTCTTTCCTCCGCAGGCGTAACAAGGGGAAAGCTTCGAGGGGAGATGGTGAACAGGCCACCAGCTGACAGAGCAGTGACAGATTACTGTAGATTAGCACCGTGTGCAAATCTTTTGTTTTTTCCTTGCAGTTGTGCAAAGTCAGTGTGTTGCTTTCGGTTTCTTCTGCTCATGTAATAAATGTTTTTGATGAAATGTTGTAATTGCAGATGTCTGGTTACTCATCCAGTCTGGAATACTAGAAATTCAGTCTCCGGGGCTAGTATGCACATTCTTCTCATATTTGTCTAAAATGCTGCTTTCTGCTGCTTTTCCAGAGACTTTGGCATGTGAACTCCTTTGCTAAGGCCAGACAAACACTTTATAATCCTCTGTTAAAGTTGGCACGGAAGACTAAATCATTTGCACAGCTGTTTTGAACGGTATTCTTCGATCTTGCATTTCAAATATTACACACTGTGGATTTGCTCTTAATGAACTATAAATTCTTTGCAGTGCCCTTTATCTTTTGGCAATGGATGCTTTTTATAATAATATAGAAATCACTGCATATACAGTTGAACCAACTGTATGTTGATCTTTTGGAAAAGTATGACACTTTTTTCCTGTTATGGTTGTGTACTTGAATAAGAATTTCATAGAATTGCAACTTGGTTTATCTTTCACCCATAAAAATGCAGACATGGCCTTTGGCAATGATGCATTTTAACCATGAATAATAATTTAATATTTCCTGATTTCTAAATGTCATTTGCTGAGTAGATGGTGCCCACATTCCTGTCACTGCTCTTTCTGTAAATGACGGATATGAATTAGAAATCTTCCCACGGCGTTAATGTGCAGCGGGGCGTGTGTGTCAGGGCGCGCTGCCTGTGATTGAAAGGCTGATGGTTCAAACCCTGTGTGTGTTTATAACTGAGGGGTGAATTCTTGAGAAACTTCAAATTCTATAGACTTGTCCATTATTGATTCTAGCTTGTTCTTCTGCTGATACTACAGTGTCACATATGTTCAAGAAGCATTTTCATAGTCTGTATACACAGACATTAATTTTTCAAGTTCCGGTTGTGTAATATATGAAGTTCTGCATTTCTTTTCTCATTTGTATCTATGGTGAATTCTATTATCAACACTGCATATGCATGGACAGTCCTAAAGTTAGCAAAGATCTACTCAGAGTCGATTAGAATTTCAGTAACTGAGGTCAGTCAGCTGAAACCAATAACTTTAGTTAAGTTTAGGATTTGTGAAATCTACGTTCTGTACAGCTGCTCTGGGGCCTATATCAGAAAATGAGATTTGTTGGTTAGCTAGATAAATCCAACAAGTTAAGTCATCCCAGTTTAAATGGATTTTTATCTTAGTCTGGGCTAAATGTAAGTGAACAATCTTAACTTGTAAAACCAGATAAAATTTATCTGGTTAAGCAAGGAATCCTGCTTTGTGATACAGACCCCTGCCCCATTACCATACCATACCATTCCATTCCATTATATTGTTTTTTAGGATGATTCCCTCAATGTCCACACGGTGGGGCTGTTGCATTATAAAGAGACCTCAGACAACACCTGTGCATACAAACGACCAAAGCAAACTGCTCTGGGCACGTGTATGCAAAACGCTTCACGACTTTGCCTACAATTTGTTTACTGTATGCTTTGTATAGAGCTGGGAAGGATTCTAGGGAAACAGACTATAATACATGCATTCTTGTTCTGGAACACAGAAACACATCTGACCCTAGTATATGAGCTCTCACTTGTCGACTCAGTCTCTTACTTTCTCACTGACAAACACCGTAATTGGCAGGAGAATTGAGTTCATTTACTAGTCACAGCCCCCAGGAGACTCGCTCCATGCGGAGGGCGGGGGGCAACCACGGCAGCCATCTACAACCCAATGAGGCGCATTTCCTGGGGATACGGGGGAGTTTGGGAGTTGGGGGGGGGGGCATCTGCTCT
>JAODJX010000040.1:11289834-11319526 GCA_026776945.1 Isichthys henryi | reverse complement strand
GGAAACCGGAGTACCCGGAGGAAACCCCACGACGACATGGGGAGAACATGCAAACTCCGCACACATATGACCCAGGCAGAGACTTGAACCCAGGTCCCAGAGGTGTGAGGCAACAGTGCTAACCACTGCACCACCATGCCACCCCTTATTGTTTATCCCAGTATTTTAAAATTCAAATATTTTTTCTTGATATTGCTCAGCCAAAGCCAGCCTTGCCTTTGGACAAATGACCTGTGGAGTATCTTCAAGGCTGGGGAAAGGGAAGGAGGGAGACAGTGAAATTTCACGACTCACATGCTTGCTGAAGGCCAAGAAGGTGGCAATAAAACTCTGCCTCGTTAATTTTCCCCCATAAATTCTATCGAATGTAATTTGAACAGGATTTATAGTATGGAGCCAAGATACGTCAAGAAGGCACAGGTGTTCTAGTGTCAACTCAGCCCTGGAAATGACCTCAGGATAACAGATTATTAACTAAATCAATTCAGCAGGTCGTTTGCCCAATCGATGCAGGTTTGACCTGAGGTCAAGAAAATGGCGACGGGATTTATTAAAATGTGTGTTTACTGAGGGTGTTACACAGATGGGACATGCAGACTGTGTGAGGAGCAGACACTGAGAGACAGTCACAACATGACAGTGACAGCAAGACTGGTTACAGGATCTGAAATATCTGTTAATTTTCAGTCCTAGGAGCTGTGGATCCAGTCCAGGGTGACTGAAATATCAGCACACATTTCGTTAGATCTCCATTTCCTGGTGCTTTAAGGTCAACATATTCCTGTGAGGCTCTTTGTATTTAAGCACACGCTCTATGTGTGTGTGCGTGTGTGTGTACTGGCACGAGAGCAGGTCGGTACCTGCCAGGCCCCAGAAAGAAAGCCTGAAAAACTTATTTCCCTCACAAACACCTGTGTATTAAAAACAAATCAGTCACTGGTGCATTTCTGCCGTCTGTCTTTCCAGATTTTTGTTCCCATTTTTGTTCCCTTCTTATCTTAAGTAAATAACCATTGGGCACAGTGTTTGGTGCTTAGAAAGCTTTAAATCTGTGTGAACGGGCAGGCTAAAGAGGTGAGGGGAGGCCAGGTTTGACGGGAGGGGGGAACGGAGGCCGGGTTTCGGCGTATCAAACTCCCCCACTGGCCGCTGGAGTGGAACATCTGCTCCAGAAGGAGAGCTGAACCGATATCTTGGCAGAGTGCAGTATGGACCTGGGCAAAAGCCAGTCTGTGGGTGAGATTCAGCCCACGGAGCCATTTTTACTAGCCTGCGTGATCTTTAAACAAGAAAAATATATAGATTTTTTACATTAAGTCTACTTTACTTGAGATGATGAACAGATTTTTGCCCAGAAGATTCTTTGAATTAATAATAAATAAACATCAAAATCTAACAAAACTATTACTGTAGTTTTCACGGGATGCGAAAATAATCCAAAGTGAATAAATAATAAAAAAGGCCCCCTGTTGACGTGCAGCAAAGCTCAGATTTGGGCCTCTGCAGAAAATAACTGCACAGCCCTGATGTAAAATCTAATGTTTTATTTTCACGAGGATTCAGAGATCAATGATAACACAATCGTCTTTCGTTCCAAGTCAGAAAATTGGAGGAAAAACACTTCACAGAAACAGATGGTTTAAACAGAACTTTTAAATGGTTCTATTGATTCCAGTCCTTCCCAGAATAAAAACCCTTCACGGATAAATAAAAAAGAAAAAAACTTTGCATGTACATGTAACACATTTAATTCCCTTCGTCCAGGTTGAAAAACATTGCTTGTCGATCACAGAAATATTCCAACCGAGATTTCCGACAAGCACAAGCAAAAATCCAGCCTGATTTTTATACAGCCACCCTACCCCCCCACCCCGAGTCCAGTACGGGACAAAGCCACAGCCATGTGTTCCATAAGTTTGGCTTTTTGAGCTCCCATGTTCCACAGGCCTGCCTGGAATGACAGCTGGGGGAGGGGAGGTCAGTTCTATCCCATATCCTGCTTCAGTGCCACCTGTCGAGCATGCAGTCCACCTGTGACCCAAAACGGAATTGCTATTAGCTGCCCGGACAAAAAAAAAAGTGCTTTTTTGTAATATTGCTTATCCAGCTTGAAGCATCAGTGGCCATCTGTCATTTAATAGGGGGACGTCCCTCCCCCATCACCTGTCCAGGAGAGGAGAGAGGGCAGAGTGGATGACAGGACACAAGGACAGAGAGAGATCTCTTCATCGGTCCTGGGGCTATGGAAGCCTGGCCGAGAGGTGGAGCCACACGGGTTACCACAGGAAGTCCTGGTTGACATGACGTCAAATGTGAAATGTCCACTGTGTAAAATCACTTTGGATGAATGTATCCTTTAAATGCCCCAAAGGGTGAACATCTAGCCCCTAAAAACGAAACGTCCTTCACTTGTCCCATTTTTCCAGGAGGCTCCACCTTGATTTATCAGCAAGACCCCTGCTCCAACTACACCTGTTCCTGTGTCCGGTTTCAAGCCCTGGCTGCATTTATGAATATTCATCAGGAATCTGTCCTTTAATGCGTGACTGGCAGCAAAAATGATCCTTCTGTGTCACTAAGGAGGAGCTTTTCCTCTGACTGGGGTCATAAATATTGTTTACATTGATGAAGAGCCTCATTTCAGGGCCACCCACTGATACTAATAGACACTGTTTTTGCCACTAAATGCACGTGGCAGGAGGTGCTCCAAACAAGGAGGGAGAAAAGGAGGTCACTGGTTTTTTGGTCCAGTGAGCAGAAGGCAGCTGGGTTGGTGACCGTGTGACACACTGCTTCATGTGGGTCACTAGTGCTGGGTGGATCAGCAGAAAACTGACTGGCAGCATGAGTGGGTAGAAGCGGAGCTCCCGTTCACATGAACGTTCTGCATTTACACTACTACTGTCAAGCCCTCTCTACTCCTATTCTAATTTCTATAGCTCTTCACATGAACCCGAGAACAAAATACTAATAAACTATGGGCCACACCCAAATTTCCAAGGCTTTTAATCTCAAATTTCCTTGAGGACAGAGAGAAAAATGAGCCGAGAAAATCGGTCCCCTAGCAGCTAAACAGGATGCCCCGCTGCCCTTTACAGCCAAGTCAACGTGAGTGGCTGAGCAGCAACTTCCTGTCTAGACAGCCAATGAGAGCTGGACACTCCCAACACAAGCTTTGGGTTTCCAAGAGAGAAGAAGCTACCTGGTGATTTTTTCAGCTTTTTTTCCAAGTCTCTCCTCCATACCACAAGCTATGCGATGATCTTCTGAGGGATGTCTACGGAGACCTTCAGAAAGATGGCATCGTCTCGAATGTAATTCCTCTTCCGGATCTCCTCGTGGGAAATAAACTTGGGGTAACCGAAACCAAGGGCGCTCTCGTCCGTCGGGTCACATGTAGCTCTCCCGGCTCGCGGCCGCTGGAAGTTCTTCCACGAGGGGTCAGGGTTGAAGGTCTCGGTGATATGCTGGGGCTTGGAGAAGGAAGGGTCGCTCTGGTCCAGCAGGGAAAAGGTGACCCGTCCCGGAAACGGCCACTCCAGCAGGTTGTCGTACTCACCGGGGAGGACGCGGATGTAGAGAGAGAGGAATGAGCCCTCGCCGCTACCGTTACCATCCAGAAAGGCGGAGGCCTGCAGCCGGTAACCATAGCGATGGCTGTAGAATGTCGGGCTCAAGCACTCGGAGTTGCTATGTCTCCGCGCCTCCTGGAATTGCCGAGTGAAGTCTGCTACCTTCCACAGGAAGGCGCCGCAGCGGCTGGCAGACATCTCCTCCACCTCCCTCCGTAGCTCCAGGATCTCTTGCCGCTGGCGGTTCACCATGCCACACATCAGGTTCAGGTGGGCCTTGGCCATGTCCTCCAGGTGGCGACTCATGGCCACTTTCGGACCCTGACACAAGGGGGAGACAGAGAGCAAGAGATTAAATGCAAACCGACGCCACTTAATAATGTATAATTTTCAACACCCGAGTAGCCCTAGGGTACAGGTACATTGCGTCTCCCCCAATTCTTTAAAATTCAGACACACCCTGTGTTTGCAGCCGGCTTCCCTGAAGGGGCAGATCACCTGGGAGGTGTTGCAACCATCCCGTACGTGGGCTGCCAGCTCCTCCCGAGTGAGGCTAACCGCCCCACACTGGTGCGGGCACGACACCAGGAACTGCGGGCATTGGTACTGGTGGTTCTGTTGCATCAGGATGCATCGTGGGTCAGAAAAACAGCAGAAAATAATAACGATAATATCGATGTGAAATGAGAACCGGCGCGGACCTGCAGAGTGTCCCACACGAAGCCCTTCCCACAGTGCCTGCAAGGCAGCGTCCGTTTGGGACATTCTGTCGCGCCGTGTCGCCCCAGCAACCGCCTGGCCAGACGCGCCCCACACTTGTTCTCACAGTACACGCTCTCCTGGGGGCAGACTCCTTGGTGCTCCTGTGTGGGGGTCCAATCACAGAATGTGTAAACGAGTCAATGCTGTATTCTTAATCATCCATGGGGACCCCCTCCGACCCCAGCCCATAGCCCAAAGACCTGATTAGTGGAGGCAGACACACTCAGCCCCACCCTCCCCCCAGGGTGCTAACCCCACCCCTCACCTCATAGGCGGCCCCGGTGAAGTCATCGCCGCAGTGCTCGCAGCGAACCTGCCGCTTGGTGCAATCGTGCTGCAGGTGTGCCGGGAGCTCTCGGCGAGTCAGCTTGGTGGCACAGCGGTTGGGGCAGGGAATCACGTTGTAGGAGCAGGTGGAGAAATGGCCCTGGGGGACCAAGGAGGAGAAGGAGGAGGAGGTGATAGGGATACGGAGAGCCAGTGAGCACGACACAAGGCAGTGCAGTTTATATCCCAGTGACAGCTCACTGCACACATGCTGAGTAGTGACTGTGAGTCTGCCCTGAGTGGAGCTTTTTTGAGTAATAGCCCCCCTCCCCCCCAAGCCCTGAAGTACCTGCAGCTGCTTCACCTGCCCCGTCCAGCGACAGCCCTCCTCACTGTGGATGCAGCGGATGGTCAACACGAGGATCTGCTGCTCCAGCTCTGGGTCGGGGTATATCTGAAGGCCACAGGGGTCGGGGGGGTAGGGGTATGTGTGCGTAAGTGTATGTGTATAACTCGTGCATCGGAACACTGTGTCAAGTACGGGTGACGCAGTTCACTGGGACGGTCTGTACCCATAACGAGTGAGTCAGGGGTGTTAGACACACAGGCCGGGCAGAGGGAGTCACACTTCACTTAACTGTAAGTGACCAGACACCGGCTCCAATATGAACAACAAGGGGGCATCGCTAGCAGACGTTACCTTGGCGTAATCCAGGGGCAGCTGGTCCTCGGGGCACTTAAACACTCCCTCACTGCGAAAACACAGACAGATCGTGGTGAATGAGAATCATCACGTCGGCCTTTAGTCTTGCCGCACTGGCCTTGACGGCCACACCCGCTGTTTTCACTTTCTCTCGGGTACCATCAGCAGCGTTAGCCTGTTAGCATCTGGAGAGGACACAGGAGACAGAATCTTATCAGGGAAAGGAAAGGCCATGCTTGCTCCTCTAGGGGGCACTACGCAGGCGAGTAGTGTACACCACAACAGTTACTACTGGAAATATTTTTAGATTTTTTTGCCTCTAAAAAAATGCCTGTAAATCATAAGAACTGGACGAGAGGCTTTGGACTGTGGGTCCATGTTATCAATGTGGCCATCTCAATCCTGGGGATGGGGACGGCGAGCAGAATCCAAGACGCTGAACATCACCGAAACCGCAACCAAAACTGCTCCCCACCCCTGCAGCCTCTCCTGCCACGCAGAACCCTGATGAAATGGCGCGTTACATTTTTCAACTTGCAGTGGGGCCTTAGAACAGGAGGAACCGGTCATTCTGGTTACAGAACAACATGGTGGGGGGGGGGGGGGGGGCTTTTAATGCCCCGTGGAGGAGACCAAACACAGGACAACCGAAAAACAGCCAATGGAGAGGAGGCGCTATACAGAAGCCACAGTCAAGAAATGCGGCGGCCCAGGTCAGATCCTCGGGGAAACTAACTCAAAATCAACCCTAAGAGGTGCAACAGAACACCGCTGAGCTAAATCTGCCCTGTTAACGTCTAAAGAGGACAGGAACTGGCTGACCAGCTGGGGAATTCCAGAAGAACAGCAGACTGTCAGCCAGACAGGGGACACCAGAGACAACTGTCTGTGGGTAGATAGTCTGGTCTGTGTATCAATGCACAAACGGTTCGCAAAGGGCACCCAACTCCTATAGAAAAGATCCCCCCCCCACCAACACAGCAGCTGAGCCCAATCAGGAAATAAGCCTAAAGTTTAAGGGGGCTAAGGAACTTTGCATTCACATTTAAAATATTTTGCAGACACTGATAAAGACAGGGGTCAAGGGTCATGTCTTTGAAACATGGCCAGGAGGGATCCTACTGCAGCAAATGTGGATATATTGCCCTCACCTGCCATTTGTCACTGGAGAAAATTAAAGAAAGGTGAGCTTGATGCTGGCGTTTTTATGTCTCATGCACCCCACGAGAGGTGGCTTTCAATAAAAATCCTCTGTTTTCAGTCAATCAGATACAGACTGTAGAGTTCCTTTGTCAGAATACAGTGTCTGTATAAAGTCATTACATTGGTAATGAGAACTGGCAAGGATGTGTGTGTGAGTATTTGGTGTAACACTGACAATCATTGTAAGCCCTGACTATCAGTGAAGGAGATGGACATTTAACTAAAGGTTAAAGACTGACAGTGCTGGAATGAAAGTGACACGGTGATATGTGACAGGATGCTATTCCAGAACAGTATCAATGAACCACAACTACATGAAGAGGAGTCTGTGGAGTTTTGCTCGGAAAGTAACATTAAGGACCGTTTGGAGAAGTACTGCATTGGGATGAGTTTCTGTGCTTAACATTTCATCTGGACATGAGGCACTGTGTGCTGTAAAAACAGACGTTATTGGCGTGCATCCCATCTGATAACACGCCCCCAGGATCAACAAATGCAAAGAGGTCAGACCATTTTTTTGGTCTGATGGTCTGAGCAGCTCCAAAAGGCCTCAGAATGACCGGAACAGGGCTTTCAGAACTTCTGATCCCATCTTAACTAGCATCCCATCCAGGAGGTCTTCTGCCGTTTGTCTTGTGTTTCCTGGGATATACAGATGGGTGGATTAAATCTCGGAAAAGTACTCTGAAGGTTAATCACTAGATCCAATGCAGAAACTCGCACTGAGTTCCTGACGCTTTCGGCATCCTCATCACCTGTGATCTGCTCTCTTACACATCAACCTACTCATCCAATGATGATCCACCGTGGGGTGTGAATGCATGTGTGTCGTTGTGTCTTTGGTCCTCGCGAAACCCAAACCTTTTCAGTATTAGGGTGGATCTTAAAAGCTGTAGCTGAGTACAGGGGACAAATGGGGAGGGTGGCTTGGAGGCAGGGGGGGGGGCTAGCAGTCTTTAGAAAAAGCTGAAGAGCCAGTCCAAGATGCAGTAGAAACCTGAGACCTCAGACCAAAACAATGAAACTGCACACCGAGTAGCAGGCAAATACTGTACACCAGTCATCCAATCAGCCTTCACCCCGCTGTTCAGTAGCCTTTACAATGTATCAGTTACAGTCTGTCTCACAAGGGCTATCTTGGAGTCCATGCTAATGACCATTAACACTGGCTAGCTGTCCTCAGCCTGCAGATGCTGCTGTAATTTCCAAGCACACTGCATGTGCTCAGTCTGTTTCATGTGTCTCTCGAGTTGCCCAATTTTCACGCTAAATTCAGCGCTTCCTGGTTTGAGCTGTTACTGAGCTGAGATACGACATTGTTAAAATACTGCACATCTGATACTGTACAGAGTTCGA
The DNA here is from genome assembly GCA_026776945.1 of Isichthys henryi. NCBI lineage: Eukaryota > Metazoa > Chordata > Actinopteri > Osteoglossiformes > Mormyridae > Isichthys > Isichthys henryi. The sequence goes on along the minus strand of JAODJX010000040.1, from coordinate 11,311,663 downwards.
CGTAAGCATGCGGAAATTCTGCTGAAGGGGAGGAGACTTGGAACAGTCCCCCCCATATCAATCTTTCACTGCATTTTTGGTCAACCCAAAATGCAATCATATATATCACAACCGTAAGGTGATAAAATGGCATGTTATAAATTTATGACATACTGCAAATTTAACAGGAACAGCGAGAATTGTTATGAAGTGTATTTGTTTTGCTTATTAGGGAATAGTGCTTGTTTTTTTAACATTCCATAGTCACTGCACCATATCCACAACACGTCATATAAATCAGCCCGACAATCAAGAATTCATTCAGCCTAGAATGACAGAAAGTCAATCTACAGCTGGAAAATTCCTAATCCGTACAGACCCAAAATAAAACAGCCTCATTTTATAGTTTTTCCAAACTCTCAGACAAAAACGAAGAGTAACGCAAGTGAAAAGCAAACTGCACAAGGGTTGCTTTCGAGAAAATGTCTGTGGGCTTAGTGAGTTTTGCAAAGTTAACAAACAAACAATCTCAGACACAACAACAACAAAAAAAGGACTGAGTGTGTTTTGGAAATTTGCTTTTCAATTCCCCAAACTAACATAGCCACAATGTTATGAAAGTGTGTTCTGTTTCAACACAAGAGTGTCACCGTAAAAGAGCTGTGTTTTCAATATGCACAAGACCTTTTTTCCATAAACTGATTTGTGTACAGTAAACAATAATATTCTTTTTACAGTAATAAGCCTGCTTTATAAAATTACTTTTCCAGAAACTTTTTGACCTGCAGTCAATGAATACTGACTTTATTTACCTGAATTCATGTATTCATGAAGCTTTAACCTTACAAAGAGAAAGGACACTGGGATGGATCATTACAGGCCACAGTGCCATTAGTTTCCATTGTGTTCCTTCTACATTCAGTCCGCAGACACATTTTTATGTTACCTTCTGCAATTGTTTCCAATTCATCAACATCTTTGCTGAGGCCTTAAAATTCTCATTTGGTTGGACTTGCATTAAGTTGACAGAAATAGTGTCCATATACTTCATTAATTTGTAATATAATATCTGTGTTTCTTATGAGCAAAATTCAGGTGTTTTTAATCGACTTTTGACAGACACATGCAGTTAGAGTTTCGTATTTTGGGTTCTGAAAAACACTTACAGAAAATTTGTTTTAGCAGTTTTAAAAACTATAACGGCCAGTTTAACACTAATAGCAGAATAACTGTCTTTCCAAAATACCTTGGAGTAATTAAACTGCTTAATTTCTCATATACACTTGAAGTCCGTCACTAAGGCTCTCTTTTCTAACCTTTGCTGACTGTGACTTTACATCTGCTGAGAGTCGACACTCCTAGACCCCGTATGTCATCCGCTCTTCCCACCAGCACTAGACTCACACTATACATGTGCTTGCAGACACAAACCCTGCTGTCATAACACAGCTCAGTCTATAATTCAGCAGTCTAACCATCAGCTCTTTCTCAGCAGCATCAAAACACTCACTACCAGATTCAAGAACATATTCATATTATCAACAACCACTTTACCTGTCACAGTCAAACACGCACGTCATATACCATTACTACACTTTATCAATCTCTTTATCAGCACGCAGTATTGTCTAGTTTTTGAACTGTTTCGGACTGTTTGCACCTTGTGTTGTTTTACACTGTCTGTGTTGTTTTACACTGTCTGCATTGTTTAGAGCTTTGGTATCCCAGTGGTTGAACAAGGAAGCATACCAATGCACCTGTTGCACATGGCTGATAAGGATCTCGAAACACTGAAATCTTTAAGTACATCTTAGTCATTCGTTCCCCCGATTCCAGGTCCGCTGCCGCCCTCTCACAGCACCGACCCCCAGAGAAGACTCTGAAAGAGGCTGGCCGAAGCCATGAATTCTTGTCAGAGCACAGCAGTGAGTCATCAGCGCTGACACAATTTACTCCAGACAGGCCGCAGACAACACTCACAAAAGGAGATTTCTAAATATTGCCCATTTTTTCCGGGTAATTAGTCAATTTTAGTATCTGGACACCCAAAGCTTGACATATGATCTAAAGTTCCATTAGTATCTACAGTTTGGTTGTCTGTTCTCTAATTTGCAACTGGCTCCAATTTAGTTTTAGTTTTCAGTGTGGTTTTATTAGAAATATATCTTAAAAATAAAAACTATTTTAAGTTTTAGTCATTTTATTTCTAGGGATAGACTGACAATTGAAAAGTTGTTTTATGTCTGATCTTCAGAGGATCCTAAACGAATACACAGTGCTTGTTACACGCTAATTTCGTCAAAATGGACAAAACGTGTGATATTCAAATATACAAATCACAGATAAATATATAAATCAAGATATACAAATCATTAGTTTAGCTAAATGGTATTTTAAAACGGTAACAAAATATGTTTGATGTTTGTTTTTATATTATTTGCTAGTTTAGGAAGAAGTTAATATTTTTCATTTGGATGCATTTTTTTTATTTTTGAATTTTATTTGTTTATATATTTTTTTTTCTTATTGTGTTTGTTAACGATAATAACCCTGTAACAGATCCCAGGTTGTTAGGACAAGGCTAAATTTACAACCACCATCTGTCAGATCAATACATTTATTTAACAGGCAGATAGCTTATTAGCGTTTAAACAAGAAAGGTACCAATGAGGTTAGGGTGTAGGTCTGCAAACCCGATGGAAGTTGAGCTCACTGGCAGATCTAGGCTGGGCTCAGGCCAGTTTTTATGCATCAGTCGGGTTTAGGTCAGGCTTGAACTCAACTTTATTTTGCATTTATTGTGTTAAGCACAGTAAAAGATAGAAATAAGAAAGAATGGAAGTCACTTCATGCAAATTTCAGAGTATAATGATATCTATCTAACGTCCGTCATGGAAATACAGGATAAAATCGTAAAGGTATAGTTTTTGACCAATCTGAACAATTTGGGGAAATGTTACTTCTGGAATGCAATTCTAATCTGATAACACTAATTGGCTTAGTTATCGTTCTGAAATATCGCATTTGTGCATAAGAGGGCATGTGTTTATTATGCATGTGTAAGCATGTTTGAGCCGAGACACAATATCACATCGTGAAAATGGGTGCTGGGTTAAAGTTGGGCTTGAGTTGAGAAATCCCATTAATATTCAGGCTCAGGTTGAGTAGGGCCTGAACACCAGGGGCCCGATCCGAGTTCGGACTGTGCAGGGATCTGTGAAAGACACTGGACGCATTTTACAAACATACTCTATATTTAATATTACAACACAACCATCAAAAAATATAACAAGCATAGCCTGTGTTTTCACTTTCGAACCACAGCGTCCGGCTACATATAAGGTCAGAGGTTGACAGATCAGAAAGGGGGGACACTGCAGTCGGTTTTCACCACCCCAAGACCCAAGGGGCGGGAAGCAGAGTATCATGTGTTTCGGACACCTGTCACGAGAGAGCTTATCTCACAGAGCAGTCATTTAAACTTAGATTTTACACTAGGCAGCTGGTGGCAAGCAGCAGAATTTCCCCACATTAATGCTTAGACTGACTCCCATATTAGTGCAATTAACATTCCACAATCCCAAACAGAAAACCAGACGAAACTTACTAACAAATAGAAAGTTTTATTGTGCTTTTATTTTCCATAAAAGCGAATGAAGCTGTTTGCCCTGTTGATACACCCCTGCAATGTCTTTTCTGGAAAGTTAAACATACCCGGAAAAACATGAATAAATACAGGAAAAGCACATGTACACAAGCAAACACACACAATGAGAAACAAAAGCTGGACTTATACACAGGAACTCACATAAACTCAAGGACAAACAGACACACCCACAGAAACACACACACACACACACACACAGAGGTATGTAATTATATCTTTGTGGGGACTCTCCATTCATTTCTATAGGGAAAAGTCTAATCTCAACACGACAACCTTAACCCTACCCAGCCCTAACCAAATAAAATACAGACTTTTCAATTCAATTCAATTCAATTTATTTTTATATAGCGCTTTTCACAACAAGGTTGCCCCAATGCGCTTTACAGGAGTGTGTTTTGGAACATCCTTAACAATGATAACAACAGAACACAGAAACAGTGAAAACTTTTGCCATTTTAACTTCTTTGATTGCATTCACGGATCTTTGTGGGGACCCCAAAAATGGTCCCCACAATGTAAAAAAAAAAAAAACAAAACAGTTTTTACTACATTTTGGGGGACATTTGGTCTCCAAAAGACACACACACACGTAGAAATAGAAACATGGACAGAAAATTGCACAGATCTGGAAGTGGGGGCAGCAGAAGGGTCATGCACCCCCCCCCCCCCAATATCAATCTCTCTCCTATGCTGTTGTGTGTATCTGTGGCTGAAGCCCTCCGACCTGAGCAGGATGAGACGAATTAGGAAACCGACCCATATGTGTCACGCTGACCTTTACACCACTGGTGCTGGAGACCAGAATCAGAAGCTTCCCTTTGGTGCTAGAAGGCCCTCTAGCTGCCCTGCATCCTGCCATGTGGCCATAAACTCTCAGAACTGCAAGGCAGCAGGTCAGGCTGTGGGACAGGGAGCAGACAGACGGACGGACGGACGGACGGACGGACAGACAGACAGACAGCGCACAGAGTCAGAGGCAGCTGGGTTTAGGCCAGTTTCAGCAACACCTTTTTCAGGTTTGGGGAGTGGGGGTGGTATATGAGTCACTGTGAATATTTGTGTCTGTGCCTAAAAGTATGTGGGTTCAAATCCCACAGCACCCAGCGTAATCACTGCTGGATAAAGCCTCTAACCAGAACTCTTCCAGTGACACTAATAAAAGTAAAGAAACTCCATACTTTTCCTCACATGTACACCCCCCCCCACACACACACACACACACACGCCCCACAAAGTACACACCCAGTTCTGCCCCCAGCACCACATAATGATTAACATGTTTCCTAGTCCGATTCCCAGGCTCCCAACCACCCAGCGCCCGCAGCGCAGCCCCTCACCCGTGCAAACGACAATGCCGTGAATCCGATTTTGAATGTACACAACCCAAATAAGGAAGTTCCTCTGTGTCATAAAACGTGTAATTGTACTTTCAGCATTCTTACGTGGAAACGTAGAAATGGATTTGCATACTCTGTGAAAACTTGACATAAATCGCAATTAATGCGCAGGCTATACACAACTTTTCAGACAGCTTCTCATTCCGAGCTGCAGTTCAAATTAATACTTTCCACGTTTCCGGTTCCGAGAGAGAACTAATGTAATGTATCCGTATATAAAAATAAATTTTCATGCTGTCAAATCCGGCTATCGTATAATTTCTCCCCCTGTATGTACAAACATCTACATGGATTTGTAATTTGTTTAGTTCTTTAAAAGATGTCACTAAGATCCGCGAGATTTCACTCAGGACTTCTCTACGTTATGATCGTTTTTAACAACTAGGTAATAATTGAAATTCAGAGAAGGCAGCAGTAAATCGTACCAAATAGCTTTGAAAAATTCGCCAACATAAATATACAAATGCATTATTCTGCAATTGAGTACCAAAACAGATAAAGCACAGCGCTCATCCGCCACACGAACACAGCCGCAAAGGAGTAGAAGATCATAGCGTCTAACAGCAAAAATGAAATTATAAATATATACGAGACGCATTCATTTGGATATATTGTTATTATTAAAACTTAATTATTGTAATGAATTTGAAATCTCTGATTTGACAGCGATGACTTGTGTTCATAATGAAGTTTTGTCCACAGGTGCTGCTGACAGCGATAGAACACAAAAATAACATCTTTCATGAGTTACCACAAAGAATTATTATTTAATTAACTATCAGCGTGTATTGTTAATGTGCTGTTCTTGCCAGTAAAGCCCGGTGGTTTTGTTCAGTCACGTGTCCTTTGATTTGGAAAGATGGGGACTTTAGGGGTCACAAATGAACCTGCGACCAGGTGAGCCTGCGCGCCCTGCTCCAGGACATAGACCTTCGACCCGGCATGTTAATTTATTTATCAACGCCTATAAATAAACAGGAAAAACCCTGTTTGTCAAAGTGTCATTGCATCTGAATATTTTAAGATAAACACTTAACGGAAAAAATTAGAACCTCAATTTCTGATTAATCTTTTACGCAGTCCAGTAGTCTAGAGCATTGTTTTACATAAAAAAAAAATAATTAGGGTTCTTTGACCAGTTATTTGAACAGAAACGAAATATGAAATGCACTTACCTTAGAAATTCTTGCAGACAAGTATCACAGAACCTGTGTCCGCACGTTGAAACCTGCACAGGCTCCCGCATCGTCTTGTTGCATAAAGGACATTGAAATCGTCTTTTCGGCTTTTCCAGAAACTTGTAATCGAAGCCCGGCATTGCGGAATGCGGATTACACTGCTAATGTTTCCAGTCCGCTAAATTTACACTGATCCAAAAACGAAAATGCGCTTTTTAAGTTGGATGACTTAGTAGGACTGCCGAACAACCAAGCCAATTTCAAGTATAATCAGTATATTTAAATGTATTTTTTCGAAGCCGTCAGGTTCCAAGTCCCACTGCATGAAATGCAGAGAATTAAGTGCCTGTTCACATTACGGCATAATCTACCAAACAGAATTAAATCACAGTATAATCGCTGAAAGCTGAGTTGTCAACCGACAGACGTAAAATACAGTTTCTGAAGTGTGGGTTAATAGCTGGGCGAAGCCTCCGCCCCCTGGCGCAGCCGTCTAACTAGGAACAAACTTCCATCTGTTAAAGGTGACCAAGTCAAGCCCCACCTCCCTCATTTTAAAGGTGGAGTCTTTGACTATATATATATATATACGTATATATATATATATACACACACACACACACACACACACCCATATACCCTGCCTCGTGCCCATTGCTTCCGGGATAGGCTCCGGACCCCCCGCGACCCAGTAAGGATAAGCGGTTTGGAAAATGGATGGATGGATATACCCATATATACACATATACGTACTGCTCACATTTGTGGATTTTTAAAGGCCCCGCATGCACATAAATCGTTGGCCAATTAAGGCATCCTTATCGCTTAAATTAAATTAGTTGAATTAGCCGCTTTTTCTTTTTTGCTTTTGATCGTTTCACCGAGTACATTACGTATTTTTACAGCAAGTTTAGTTACACAGATACATGTACACAAATATGTATCTCCACCAAAAAGCATGAAGTGGTTATCGGTAACCTAAACAAAATGTTGAAAACATTGCCCCCTAGTGGTTCGCAAGCAATGAGCGTTTCATTTCTTATAATACCTTCACTTCAATATAAAGTTCTTTAAAGCGTTAATACGAGGTTTAGTTCGATAAAGCATCATCTGCACGATGAATTTGTGAAAATTGTACCTCGCTTTACTCTTCGACATAGCGAGACACCACATCCTCCAGTCCATGCTCTCATCTTGCGATCACGAAGACGGACATATCTACATCTGGCGACATCTGGGCAGTGGTGGTTTAACGGCTAGGGACGCGCACTTGTAATTGCAAGATTGCAGGTCCAAGTCCCCGACCAACAAAGCACCGCATCCCTGGGTGCTGAATTAGCTGCCCCCTGCTATTTCATGTATGGGTTAAATGCAGCGAACACACTTTGTTGTGTGCTGAGGTGTCAACAATAATCATTTAAATTATATTTTATTAGAGTTTGGGTGCTGCAGTGTGTGAAGTCACATCACGTAACCCCCAGTGTACCCGACGGTTCAGTCGACTCTAAATAATCCAGTGACACAGTGTCTTGTCAATGTCAGCTAATTAATGTTCATCAATTCATTTCTTACAATCGATGTAACATTTCCAATAAAGCCCGATAGGAAGTTTTTCAGACACTGCTCAAATGTGACCCCTGGCGGTTGTAAAAAGCACCCCACCAATGCAGATTATTACTGAATGAAATACGATTTAGACCACAGAAAACATATAAAAGCTCTGCTGTAACCTTCAGGTCAAAATTTCATTCATTTTACAGTAAATATTCCAGTAAAAGCAAACAAAGCATTTAACAGGTGAACTGACACCAAGGATGGATTAAAGATATGACAACATATCAGAAAACATCACCCACTGACACTGCACCATTTCACCCTAAGAGGACCGTTTCCTCAGGCAAAGCTCCCGGGAAAATCATACTATAAAAACCAAACTGTCAATAACTTAAGTAAAAAAAATCAATCCTTGCAACAATGTTTATCAAATTAGCACAATCTGAGTGACCATTCTACCCAGACCTATCAGCAAAATGGAATTACCAACCAAAGACTGATATCCCAGTACTAGCAGAAGATTCAAAAACCAGCAACAGCCTGCAGTTAAGTGACCTTCACAACACAAGCAGAATCACTTACAAAATGTGCCCAATCCATGAACTGAGCATTTCTTCATGCCGCAAAAAATGAAATTTAATGCCACTGTATGCCGCTTCTTTATGTGATGACATTATGCATTCAAGATTATATTAAGCCATTGAACACAGTCCCTTGTTTCATTCTCATGTGGCACCTAATCACCACGTTTGACTGTTACCTCTTACAATAATTTACCGCACATCATGAAAAACAAAAAAAAAATACAAAAACCCCAGGAAAGCGTGAAAGTGAAAGAAATGAAGACAATAAGACAGTATTTTAATAAATGTTTATTCTGCTGTACATTCAGCGATGAACAGTTTAGATGATGCCAATCTGAAAAGGAAGGGGAAAGGTTAGCTACTCTTTCCAGGACAGACATTCGGTCAGCATTTCCCATCATGCATCAGTGGTTCCTTTGAAAGCATCACAGTGGTTCAGATGCAACAAATTTCCATCATTTGCACAAATACATTGCAGAAACAGATTTAATACGGACATACAAAGCCTTAGAACACAAATGCTGAAGTGGCAATGAACACCGAAGTGCGTCTGGGACCATGGCCAGTCTGCATGTACATATCACCATTTGTGGAACAAATGCTATGGCTTCCTATTCCAAGCCCTCACTCACAGTAGCATTTAAATGAACTGACTGCCACACTAACACTATACAGTCAAATAAAACATGACTGCTGCATCTTCCTATCTGAAAAGTAAAGGAAAAACTTGGCACACAGCATAGTCACGCTAAAACTGCACAAAAAGCATCCATGAGGTTCACCGTCTTACCAAATGGAAGGACCCACCTTGTTAGCAACATCCAGTGCATCGTAATCTGGGGCAAGACGGACGTATGCCTTCTTCTCGCCATCGGGCCTGAAGACGGTGAAAGCAAAGGTCACCGTCATAATCCTACCCAGCGTCGCATAAACTACATCCCCGACTCCACAGCATTACGTCTGCGAGAACATTCCTCTGCATCAGTGGTTCCTTTGAAAGCATCACGTTTCAGACACTTAAAGTGTACATCATTCACAGGGGTGGCCAGGTAGTTTTCCGACTTTTTCCCATTTCAAACACATTTTCTTGTTAAAAACCAACGGCTTATCAGATGCTCACCTGATCAGCGTGTTAACTTTGGCCACGTCGATGTCGTACAGCTTCTTCACCGCATTCTTGATCTGATGCTTGTTGGCCTTGACGTCCACAATGAACACCAGGGTGTTGTTGTCCTCGATCTTCTTCATGGCTGACTCAGTGGTCAGGGGGAATTTGATAATGGCATAATGGTCCAACCTACAGAGGAGGACAGAGACAAATACGCTTTGCTGGGGGGAGTTGTGGGTTCAGATGTAGGTCATCCACCTAGGAAATCAACACCACCAAGTGGCAATATCCCGAGATATAACAAATTGCCACCCCATTAAGCGATTAAGTCTGAACAAAGAGCTCAAGACGCATCAGTTTCAAAAAAGCTTTAATCACAGCAAGTCATGCTTTGATCGCTAGTGACCATCACTTGCACCTGAGCAGATAACCCCATGGAGATGCAACTGTAGCCCAACCAGATCCCACAGGTGGAACCTCTCTGTATCTCCACCTCTACTTGATGATGCAACATGACAAACAGTACATACTTGTTCCTGTGAGGAGCACTCTTCCTGGGATATTTAGGCTGCCGCCTCAGACGCTGGGTCTTCGGTCGTCGGAAGGTGGGAGAAGTGCGGATCTTCTTCCTCCTGTGGCTGTGGACACCCTTCAGCACTGCCTTCTTGGCCTTCAGGGCCTTGGACTTGGCCTCTGTCTTGGCCGGCACAACTGCAGGTTGTGATAAGGGACAAACATAGCAGCATTAGACTACTACCAACAACCCAGCGCTCAGAGCAAAAAAAAAAAAAAAAGAGAGTCAGCCCCATGAAATAAATACGATACTACCAATTAAATTCAGAGATGGGACCTTGAAACAGTCTAAAAGAACTAATATCACATCAACTTCAAACAAGAAACAGCTCGGAAATTTGAGCCTTTCGACGAATAGCTTTATAACACGTGGATCTACGTGGTGCATCTGAAATAAGGTTTGAATCAGTACGTCATGCTTTGCTCGCCAAGAACATCTTATGCACTATCCGCTTCGACCCACCACTGACTTAACAGAGAAAACACAAGCCAGAACACGACTCTGAAACCAGGAACAGACATTAATAAATTAAGCCGCAACGAATCCCATCGACATTCTCTACTGGATTTCAATAGCCACCTTCATCAGACAATTATATTCTTTCGAAACTGCTTCACAAAAACACGAAGAAATAGGCAGCCTTCATCTCACCGCACCGTGTAAGGTTACCAACGAGGCACCGCCGCGGTCCTTCACGTGGAGCACAAGGCCACAAATCAGCGATGACAAGCACAGCTACCAGCTAGCAAGCACGACCAAAAACACACCCAACGTATATCGGCAAGCTACCGGAAAACGTGGAGGATTTTACTAATACGTACTATAAGACCCCTATCTTGTATTTTGTGAGAAAGCACCCAGCGATGTATGGCGGGTAACGTTAGCAACAGCGCTAGCCTCACACGGTGCTCAGAATGAACACCTCCACACATTAAAACTTAGATATTGTGGTCAATATTTCACCATGGTAGCAAGCTTATTCATCCAAATATACCGTCAATTTAGTTCAACATAAACTTCTGGGAGATTTTAATAGCTTTTTTTCGGACTTAAATGGAGAAGCAGTACGAACCTTCCTTCTTCGCCTTCGGGGCCATCTTGGGAAAGAACGAACAGACGGGGTTTCCTTTGGTATATTCACAGGGGTCGAAAAACGGACCAAATATCGCGGGATAAAACCAACCCCAGGATTGTGGGAGCTGTAGTACGGAACTGGAACACATGTTGTATTCTGCATTTCTAGATTTCTGCCTAAACGGATTCCGCGAGTCACGCTCTGGAATGTAGATCATGATACTTACTTCAACAAATCATATTAAACCGACTTTTACAACACGAATTCTTGTTTTAGAATTGTTACAATCCCACATTATAGCTATTTTATAAAACTGGTGTATGCTTAAAAATACATGTGTTTAAATGGCATATAGTCACATTTCCATAAAGAGATAGAATCCGTTTTACTCTGCGCCAAATCTTACTGGCATATCAAAGCATTATCAGATGTCTGTCTTTAGGGGGCGCACAGGCTCCTTACATCTTCTGCTGTGCTTCGTGATGGATTTGCTTGCTTTATCGTCTGTGTTTAAGGCAGGTTGACTCTCTCTTGGGCTTAATTCGAGTCATATGTTCGCGGCAGTGTGTTTTTCGCGGCGCTGTGTCATGACTTGGGATAAATAAGATATTATTCACTTCTGCTGGATCCTCATCAAGTTCCGACAAACTTATACTCCGAACAATTCCACGTATCATTCATTTATGGAATAAGAGTTTTTAAAAAACCAAATCAGGATTAAATATTTCTAGTTGTCACGTTGTCATGAAATGGGAGGATGTACCGTCTAAGGTATGTAGTCTATGAGATACGAACTTGTGTAAAATTCGTAATTAACTACTACCACATGATTACTAAACATATCTGTTTGCAAGATAATGTCACATCACTAACCGTATTTATCTACTTGAGGGTGTCTTCTTATTCGATTGCATAGTTTTTACTGTATATTCGATGTATGCGTATAAGTTGTCTCGGCTTTAATGTTTGTTTTAAAGAAACAGCTAGAAGTAAACGCCCAACTTCCTTCACCGACATCAGTTGCTCACGTAATCACACGAATGACCTGTCGGTTATTAATCATCTTTAATTCTCTCGAAATTTGAGACTAGCGAGTCGTGCTCTAATTACCTCAACAAAACTTTGTAATATTCTTAAGAACTGAACTGCATATAATTCCCTAAACGCACGTATATATACATACCATGTAAAGCATATGTGGTTATACACAGAATCATTCAATAAATAGAATTTCACGAAGTAAGCATTTGACGGTGAATTCATAATGAAAATTCTACTTTTGGCATTCACATCTTTTTTTTTTTTTTTTTTTTTACTTCTCGGTATCTATATTTAAGTAGGTTAAGGAACTGTGCCTTTCCGTAACGTGTGTTGGAAACTTAGGGGGCAGGCAGGGTAATCATATTACAGTTGGGCCCTTGAGCAAGGCCCTTATCCACTTCAGGAGTGTTGGATACTATCTGACCCTTCACCCTAACCTCAGAATTCGCTCTCACCTGTAACCTGCATTCATACATGTGTGTCTGTGTTGCTCATGCACAGCAAGTTGGGGAATATGAAAATCAAAGAATTCATATGTACCTGTACTCATACTTATACAATTACAAATATTCATTCATTTAATATACAGTATGCACAGATTGCTAGGTGGTCTGATAAACCTGATCACACGCGTGTGGTTTGTTTTGAGGGTTGAGCCAATATTTAAATAAAACTCGTTAGATCCACTTCGGCAGGTCAAGTAAAATGGAACCAATTAATCACCAATAACCATATTTGTTTTTCAAGTAAAGCAACTATGATTGCACTCTTACTAGGTGGGTCATGGCACATGAAACAGGAAGTGCATGACAGTTACTAAATACCATTTAGTAGCTGCTTTCCTCTCTGATTAGCAGAAATATTACTGAGTTGGTATGTTGAACAACAATAGCTGCAGTGTAGTTGTGATGGGTAGGTAACATGTGACCAATGGCTGGGAGCTCAAAATGGCTCCGAATTATTTACAGGGCTTAAATGCAGCTCTGTGAAAGTGTCTCTGTGGAGAGTCCTCAGTGCTGAACTTGGCTCTGCTGCCAAATCTGTGTTGAAACAATCATACAAGAACTTCTTTAAGGGGTCGTCAGGTGATGTGACACGTGACCATCTCATAGTGACATGTGACATACTTATGTGTCTTGAAATGTTAGACTTTATATGAAAGGATATTTTCCTCAATCTTCTTTTTTTTTTCTGGATATCACATCTAGCTCATGGGAGTTTTACTTTCCCAGAAATGTTTTGAGGGAAGAATGAAAAATGATTGGTTCAGGGAGATAACCAATCAGATTGTAGAGGAGGAGGCAGGACTAAGACATCAGATTGGTTGGTCTTGCCTCCCCTAGTTGCTTGGACCCACATCTTCTACAATCTGATTAGTTTTCTCTCTGAACCAATCATTTTTCTTTCTGTCCTCAGAACATTTTTGTGTAAGTAAAACTCCCATGAACAACCAACTATCCAAGACCCTCATTCACAAGATTAATGTCAGGGGGTGTAGAAAGGGCTGTCCAGGTAAAGCTGCATCTTTTTCTTTCACAGATAAGACTCGAGTCGGGAACGCTTCCTGTCCCAGCTAGCTGACTCTGTATCACCAGCCTGGTACACACCCACCATGAGCGCACTGCCTCCTATCCGAAAAGATCGTATGATCGCCCAGCTCCCTCCGGTAACCTGTTAAAAGTTTACCATCCACACTTTTCTATAATGGTATTTGACATGAATTTTCATTTTGTTAGAAGAATCTGAAACAATATCCCAAAGTATCACATCATATCCATAATACCCCCCAAGAATATAAGTTAGAATGATTCCAGAGGCCCCCAACTAAGTGATGGAGACCCTGATAAATTTGGAACATAATTAGATCAGTCTGGGTTGGGGGCCCAAAATCTATAGCAGCAGCCCTCGTCTCAGGTGTGACCTACTCCCCCTATTCTGCTGTGACTCCCCTTCCACCCCAATCTTCCATGGAGGACCTTCAGATTCCTCTGATTCCTGGTCTTGATTTCAATCCTGTATTCCACGCTGAATAGCATCTTCACTAAGGCTCCCCCCACCTTTGATCCATGTCACCGACTTGTTGCTTTGCCCCCCCAGTGTTTCACAAAAGAGGCAGCTTTGCACACCAATGACAGCTTCGACAGCAAGGTGACGAGCGCCTGCCATGAGCAGAGGCTGGCTGGGGCAGGGTGAGCTCCGTCCCTCATGCTTCTCGAGATCTTCTTGGGGCGGCAGGGTGCTTGGTAACCCTCCTGCCATGTCTGTGACCCTGCCCTGCAGGTTTACCATCTCCAAGGTCATCGTGGTGGGTGATGTGGCCGTGGGAAAGACTTGCCTCATTAGCAGGTGAGCGAAAGGCTGGCTAAAGGCTGCTCCGTGGCATGTCTCATTAGTGCCGTGCTACCGTTGAGGATCAGCTAACGGTGATTGTCTCACTTCCTGATAATTGTTTCAGAGATGCATTTAACGTGGTGGTTAAGGAAGTAAACCTATAACAAAGTGCTTTCATTTTCAGAATGTGGGAGATTTCAGGTGATCCAAACTCCTACTTGTATAAATGGGTAAATCTGTAAGCAGTGCTGATGTTGACCTTCTACTCGGATGAATCTGTAGGGTAACCAGATAATCCATAGGGAGGACACTTTGAGCTAGGTTGGGATTTGTAAACCACCATTTCAATTAAATGGACCTGGCTTTCACTTGAGCATTAAAATCTTGCAATGTGTTGATTGGTCAGTTTCCTATAATCATGCACGTGTCACTAATGTTAATGTGAAACAGCTGGATGAGTCTTCTAAACCAGTCAAAGCACAAGAAGAACTGAAATATTTATCTAAGCACAGGAGCCTTTCAGTTTTAAAGTGGTTTGTAAAACCTGAAGTAGCTCAAAGTGTTCGGCCTAACATGGATTAGATGGTCACCCTTTGAATCTTTTGAAAGAAACAACAATTTAATCAGGAAGTATTGCTTGCTGAAAAATAAATACTAGTGTTCCTCACTCAAGTCCTTGGGGTCTGCCATGCAGTCCATATTTTTGCTCCCTCCACGGTCTTGGTAGGGAGCTGAGAGGGAGCAAAAACATGAGCTGACTTCGGGTCCCTGAGGACTGCACTGAGAAACACTGGATTAAAGCATCCTGTACTGTGTTTATCTGGTTGGCATTCGACTGAGCCAACATTGCCATGTCTGAACGCACGCTGCGGGCTCTCTGTGCTCCCACCAGGTTCTGCAGGGACACCTTTGACAAGGGCTACAAAGCGACCATAGGGGTGGACTTTGGGATGGAAAGGTTTGAAGTGCTGGGCGTTCCCTTCAGCCTGCAGCTGTGAGTCAGTTCACAAACTTCATGCACTGGATAAGTCATTTTCACATGATTGGTGCTGCACAGCAGTTTACCGTAGATATTTTTAGAGGGAATCACAAACAGGTGGCCAAGGGTTCAAGGAAAAATACCAAAATTTCCTCTGACCTCATGTAAATACGATCCTGGTGAAGTGTTGGCTGTGAATGTTCCTCCAAGGAATTTCCCACATGATCACTCTCACCACAGCCTTCCCCCCCTTCAGGTGGGACACGGCTGGTCAGGAGAGGTTCAAGTGCATCGCCTCCACTTACTACAGAGGAGCTCAGGGTAGGAGGCTGACCCTTCCCTTTTCAGGGAAGCCCTCGATCGGGTCTGCCTCTAAGGATTCACAGCATGTCCATAAATGTACAAACTTATGAAACCTCAGTGCCGTTTACCTACTACTGTAGGGTGTGTATGGTGATCCATAAAACCATTAACGTTTTGGTGTCTTTTAATTTAAAGTTGTTGGATATTTTATGAAGTTATGTTTACAGGTAGGCAGAAGTGGAAAGTTCAGGTCCAGAAAGTACAAATCCAGATCCAAGTTTTGTTTTAACCAACCAGCTGAGTACCTTGTGACAATGACTCTTTAGACTCGACTGGTTAGTTGAAACAAAATCTTGGTCTGGATTTGTACTGTCTGGACCTGAACTTTCCACCTCTGGACAGTGCTGGACAGTTACTTTTTGGGGGGACAAGGGTTTGTTGGAGCTTACGAAGATCATGTCCAGCAGATAAATCTGAAAGTAGATGTAGACATTTTGTTTCTTGGAGATCTCATTTCGTAGCGCAGCATGGGGAGCTGTTCAAAACCAGAGCCTCTGGGAAAGAGGAAATGGATGTTTCTTGTTTGACTTAGATTCCTAACGATCTCCCCTTTGTTTGCCCAGCCATGATAATTGTGTTTGACGTGAACAACGCAACTTCTCTGGACCATGCGAGGTAGGAGCAGAGTGACCTTTTCTCCCATTTCCCCCTTTTGTGGCCAGACGCTTGACCGAGCGCCTTTTCTCTGCGTTCCCCCAGGCAGTGGCTAGAGGAGGCAATGAAGGAGAACGACCCTTCCAGCATGCTTCTCTTCCTGGTGGGCACCAAGAAGGACCTGCGGGTGAGGCCTCTGCAGAAGCCACTGCCCTTTCTGGTCCTGACATGTTTCTCTGCAGATCTGAAAGTCTGGGGTTTTATTTCTTGGGTCTTTCGTCCTTGTCCTCCACCCAGCCTCCGGATGAGTTCTCCGAGATTGAACAGGAAGCTATCAAGCTGGCGGAGGAGATTAAAGCAGAATACTGGGCTGTGTCTGCATTGTCAGGTCGGTGGACTCCATTCATTTGTATGCAGGGAATTTATACTTTTATCAGCGTGCTTTGCAGGGCTTTTTCACCTATGAATACAGGACCTTTTAAAACATATCTCCCCAGTTTACCCCAGAGTAGATTCTCTTTTTGTGTAACTCATCTTGCTCTCCATGAGACACACATGTGAACGTACAGTTGAGAGCAGTTTCAGGTCACAGTGAAAGGCTGCTAGCTGGCAAGCAGTGACCCTGAAACAATTGGTGATTAAGGGCCTTGTCCAGGATCCCATCAGCCTGCCGGCCCCAGGATTCTGCAACCTTCAGACGAGGGGCACAGAGTCCTAACTAGAGGTGGATAGTCCTGGTCCAGAGAGTAAAAATCCGGACTAAGATTTTGTTTCAACTAACCAACTGAGAACTCTGTGACTATGATTCTTTATGCTGAACTCGTTGGTTGAAACAAAATATTGGTCTGAATTTTTACTTTCAGGATCTGAACTGTCCACCTCTGTCCCTACCCACTGAGCCAGACAGTGCTTCCCAGGATCATCTGTTCACACAGTTTACTAACTTAAATTAGCCTTTAGAGGGTACTTACACTACAGCCAGAAGCAAAGGGAGGGCGGTGGAGTTCAAGGATCAAGTCGTACATGTTCCCTAAGGAGGAGTCTCGTCTCCTTAAATAGCCAGATAACCATCTCACAGTGGCTTGTGTATGTTGTGGTTGTTGATCAGATGATGTTGAGCTAACTAGCTGGCTGCAATTGCAGGGGAGAGCGTGAGGGACTTCTTCTTCCGCGTGGCATCGCTCACCTTTGAGGCCAGCATACTTGCCGAGCTGGAGAAGACGGAATCTCGGCGCGTTGGCGACATCGTCCGTGAGTCCCGCCATCGCCTGCGCGAAGCCTGGCCGAATTTATCAGGCTGCCGCGCGGTTTAATCGAGGCTTCAATGGTTAGTAAAGAGCGTAAGAAAGCCTCCTTGTTTTGGAATTCTCCCCCATCTTTTGACAGGTATAACAAGCAATTCGGACAATGTGGACATCAAGCTGAAGAAGCAGGCCTCCTGTTGTCAGTGATGAGGAGAAGTGGTCAGTCTTCATTCAGTCACGTTCAAGATGTCCACCGCCACAAGGCCCTGGCAGTCAGCACTGGAAAATGAACATGCTACTAAGGGAAGTCAGAGAAGAAGGATTTAATATCAGCATTTCAGACGGCCTTTAACTCCCCCCCCCCCCCCCCTTACCACTACAGCTCATCACCCTTGGGAGGTTCTGTGTTCTCCCCTCATTGTTAATCTGAGTTGAGAACCAGGGTCCCCTGACTCTGAAGCATAGAGCCCAGCCTTTGTGTGTTCCATGTGCAGGGCAGGCATGCAGTCATGCTTGTGATAGTGCGTTTGCACAGATAGGGGAGCATGTGATTTCCTGTAACCCTTCCATATCAGGGCTGCATTGGCCTGGAGTGTGTGGGATGCATAATGTGCCCCTTCAAAATACAGGGCTGCCTGTAACCGTAACAGCAGTTATTTTACTCCTACACATTCTGCAACTCCATGCCTGGTTGAGATCATCCAGAGGATCTCATGGTACAAACTCCCACTATGAAATAACATCGCAGGACAGAGCTTGTCTGCTTGACTGGTTTGCGGGGGAATCATATGTTCTTTTCACTTTATTAGCCTGTTTAGCATAAAATCAAGGTTATTCAAGTTTCTCATAAAAAGCCTTTTCAAAATGTTAATCCGTTATCACTGAAAAAAATCGCATATTTGATTTTGCAAAGACAACCATGTTACATTGTTTAATAGGAAACAGACTTCCCACTAGTTATTGGAATAAACGCAGTAGGACCAAGGTGAGCAGAAGTTCACTGCCTCCAAAACACGGCTGCAGACTAGCGTAGAGGATGATGCCGATTAGCAGAGCACCAACAGTGCCCCCTTACTATAACTTTGAGGAGGTACAGGGAACGCATAGAATGGAATCTCAAGGTAAAATCCTAGCAGGAAGCTGAGCAGATGTGGTGAACATTCTAGCTCATAATGTGGAGATCAGTTTCCCACCCACGGGAGAAGACATGCCCCCTGGGTCATTGGCACTGCCCCTGCTGTTGAAGAAGTAGAGGTCCTGCCTGTCGATCTGGGCTTGAAGCTCATCCGGGACACAGTGTGATGACGTGTAGTTGTCTTTGATCCAACGCCCCCCATCGCTGTTTTCGATGGCAATGGCGGCTATGCCTGGAAGGGGGCCGTACACACACAAAGGGAGACAGGGATCACAGATGGCAAGGTAGGGGGCCGACAAGGGCTAGCATGTTCTCTACATCTTAGGAGCCTCAGAACCGCTTCAGGAGAAAACTGTAAACTTGTAGATGCACTGTCACGAAAACCCACCAACGACGGTGGCGCCTAACTTCTCCACCAGGGTGATGGCCGCCTTCATGGTGCCTCCGGTCTCGATCCACTGGTCCACGAGCAGCACATTCAGGCCTGGTATGCAAGGGTCATGTGTGTGTCATTGCATTGGCACATCCTTCCCTAGCACATAATGTGTCTGTTGCACACTCTAGATGTGTACATCTGTAATCTGCCCTCCCCACATGCTGCCTGCCCTGATACATGGGTGAATCTCAATATCAAGAACACAAAGACCATACTTGTGGTCTTGGCAAGACCGGTCTTGCTAACTTGCCAGCCAAGAACAAACTTGGGCAGCAATGAATCCTGGGATTAGTCTTGTTCAGCAAGGATGCAACTGATGTATCCTTGACATTTGCGATGGAGCAAGACCAACATCTGGGGATTTTTACCATCCTCTGCACTTGTGTTCTTAGTACTGTAACTGGTCTTCAGTGATGGAAGATGATGTAAAATGGGTGCATGACAGCGTAAGTTGATCAAGTACACATATTGAGATTCACCCATAATCCTTCCTTTCACCAACTAATTGCTAATTCATTTCCAGTTGAACATTCCCCGCACACATAACTGCATTAAATATTCCCATGCTTTCTGTGATTATACTGCACGACTAAGGCAAAACATAATCACTGCGCTAACACTGAAACTGAGGAAAAAGGCTGTTTGTCCTTGATTTTAATGTGCCTTTCGTAGTTACTGTAATGATCACACTCTGTTTTCCTCAACACCAAGCATAGCAAAATATATGATATTTCATCACGAGATAAAACAGCCTAAGAAACTCAGTTTCGGTCATACTCAGTTTTGACTATATGTAGTTACGGTGTTTGGTCTTTGTGGGGCAGTGTACCTTTACGCCATTCTATTAAGCTGGTAAGCTATTCATCATATGGGCTTTGAAAACCATCAACCTGCCAGAGTGGTACTGGAAGTTACACAACGACAGGTGACGCAGCTGTAGACCTGGGGCCGGTTGCATAAAACACCTTAAGATTTTCCTTAAAGTCCGAGTTAAGGTCTCCTTAAAATAATGTTGGTTGCACAAAACACCCTTAAGTCTCCTTCTTAAGGTTTCCTTAAAATTTTCTCTTAAGTATGTAAGTTTTTCTCCTTATCTTGGTCTTATACTTAAGGAATCCATTAATTAACGGTTGCACAAAAGACCTTAGTAACCAAACTAAGGGAAAAAAATGAAGGTACCTCTAACCATACCTTAACTGCAACATGGCCGAGTTTATGACAACAAATAACGAAAATTTACACATCCCAAAAAGAGTGTTCCGCGACCGGGAGAACCCCTTAGATACACTTAATGATGAGCAATTGATTTTGCTTTATAAATTTGTCCGACCGTCTGCAGTTGGATCACCCCCCAATCCTGCGTTGCGGTTAATGTTTGCCCTGCGGGTTTATGCTATGGGCTCATTCCAAGCTGTAATAGACGATGTATTCCATGTCCACAAGTCAACGGTGTGCCTCGTCATTCATGTCCGCTACCATTGCTGCCTCATTTGAAAGAGGTTTTGGAGGTGGACCTCCACCTTGAAAATGACATTTTCTATAGAATAAATTCTGGTAATGAATTATTTATTTTCTAGCACATTAGGTTGTAGTCTAAACGCGAGTGTCATAGAACGTTAAGCCTGTTTCACGTTCAGCCTAGCTCGCTAACTAACCATAGCCTATAACGTTATACACCGTTACAGTCTACTTTATGTCTATACCTTAAATACTTTAATGTGTAATAATAACTTTTTGAAAGAAGATGAGCAACTTATGTACAGAGATCTATCTCAGCAACATAGGCTAACGTTAACAGTTCCCTTAAGTTCTTTAGTCATTTAGCCTATCTGAAGTTGTATGTTAACTCTTACCAGTTGACGTTATCTTACCAGTTTTGTCGCATGATCTCATTTTCGGCCAGAACAGATAAGTTGTATTTTTTGGATCTCTTGGATGGAGCTTTTCACCAGACTTCTTGAATTAACCCCATTCGGACCCTGCGTCCACTGGAATGGACATGACATGTTTTTTAGTCTGAACCAATAAAAATGTGTGATCTCTAAATTTAAAAACTGCCAGGTCACTGATTGAACCCTACTTATCCAATTAAAATGAAGTTAAGACTAGTAGCTTGATCAAAGAGAGCTTCTGTCATCAGACAAGACAAGCATGACTCAGCAGCTGGATAAGAGGAGGAGTAAGCACCTTTTTAACCTCATAAATACTAATTTATGTTCATGGTAGCCTAATGAATTTGCATGTAATGCAATTTCTACTTTATGAAATTATAGTATTTCAAGTTACTTTGAATATATTTCATCATTGTAAAGCATAGGATTTTCGTAAAGTTTTATGTCCATCCCAATGGACATCAGGTGTTGAAAGACATTAGCAGATGCTTGATTATTCAGTTACAGTATGCCAACTTACTAAATTTCTGTAAGCATTTCATAACTAAAATATGATTTCACTGTACTAATTTAACCTATCCATCCATCCATCATCTTCCGCTTGGTCCGGGGTCGGGTTGTGGGGGCAGCAGTCTCAGCAGGGAGGCCCAGACTTCCCTCTCCCCGGCCACTTCATCCAGCTCCTCTGGGGGGACCCC
>JAODJX010000040.1:11279334-11289734 GCA_026776945.1 Isichthys henryi | reverse complement strand
GCCGCACTTGGTCTGGTTCCTCACCCAGGACCTGTTTGCCTTGGGTGACCCTACCAGGGGCATAAAGCCCCAGACAAAATAGCTCCTGAGATCACTGGAACACGCAAACCCCTCCACCACGATAAGGCTCCAGGAGAGGAATTTAACCTATCATTTCTGTCATTAAAAAAAAAAATATATTGTTAAATAAAGTTGAAGACTTTCTTAATCTCCTGGTAAACGGAGAACTATCAGAACTTGACTGCCTGGATTCAGGAAATGAGGCAGACAAGGTCAGGAATAAGGAAGTTTAGAGATTAGAGAATTTCTAATTCATCTTCATGCTATTTATTCAAAGTTTAAAACTGACAATATATATAATAAGTTCTAAGTGCTATTTTTTATTGGATTTAGAGAAGGACAGTGACAGTGAAGATAGTCAGTGCATGCCAGAAGATATTGAGGTAGCAGCAGAGGTTGAGATAGAAGACAGTGTAGTGGCAGAGGAGCATGAGCAAATGACAGTTACAAGGAAGGAAGAGATTAAATGGCGTCATACTGTAGGCCATTCACTACCATAATCAACACTTTTTTTGAGAATCCTCCCATCAGTGTGGCACATCCTTTGAGGCCATATGAGTACTTCAAACAGTATATTCCAGATGTGATCTTTGATTTGATGACTGACAACACCAACATTTATGCCATGCAAAGTGGCACACTAGGGTTCAAAAACACTACTACAGGAGAAATCAGAACTCTGGTTGGTCTCCATCTAGCTATGGGAGTGATGAAATTACCAAGGGTGTCCATGTACTGGGAAGCAGGAATGGACATTGGCATTTTTAGAAACATCATGTCACGTGACAGATTCTTCCAGCTCCGATCACATTTGCATTTGGTCAATAATTTGGAGAAGCCTGCCGAAAACCTTGATGTGTTCTTCAAAGTACGTCCACTCTACAATGCAATATGCAGAAGATGCTTGGAGCTTCCCTTGGAGGAAAACCTTTGTATTGATGAACAAATGGTGCCATTTCGTGGCGCTCTATCTGCCAAGCAATATGTTAAAGGAAAACCGCATCCATGGGGAGTGAAAATCTATTTCCTGTGTGGCAAAAGTGGGATGGTATATGACTTTCTGCTGCACCAGACTACTACAATGGAGCTGCCAGAACAGACCAAGAAGCAGTTGGGACTGGGAACTGCAGTGGTGACCCACCTCAGCCAGCATATAAACAGGGCTAACCACAAGCTCTTCTTTGATAATTACTTCACATCGTACAATCTTTTGGAAGTACTGGCTGAGAAGAGAATTCGACTGCAAGGGTCTGCCGCTTTGCAAAACCTCCACTACAATCTGACAAAGACATGTCAAAAAAGGAGCGAGGACACTGCGATGAAGTTGTGAGCCGTGATGGAAAGGTGGTCCTTGTCAAATGGTTTGACAATAGAGCGGTTGTCATGGCTTCTAACTTTGTTGGTGTTGGCTGTATGGATGAGGTGCAATGGTGGGACAAAAAGCAGGCCAAATTTCTGAAGGTCTCCCGTCCAGAGGTGGTTAGGCTATACAATGAATCAATGGGAGGTGTTGACTTACTGGATCAACTTATCAGTCTGTACAGGACTGCAATACGGTCCAAAAAGTGGACCCTGCGAATGATCACCCATGCTTTTGAGCTGGCCGTAGTTAACAGTTGGCTTGAGTACAGGTTGGATACCAAGATGGCCAAAATCCCCAAAAAAGACACTCTGGATCTCCTCCATTTCAAAATGAATGTGGCCCAATGTCTTGTGAAAGCACATAAGACAACTGGAGCAGAACGAGGAAGACCCAGCAAGTCTCCCGAGCCAGTTCATGTTCACCAGTTTAAACGGCAAACCCAGGATATCAGACCCCTACCTGAAGTGCAGTTCGACACGGTGGACCACATGCCAATTACGATGACAACAAAGAAGCCACCAGATGCAAGAGGCTACACTGTACAAGAAAAACACGTGTCTTTTGTGATAAATGCAACATTCACCTATGCTTTGTGCCGCATCGTAACTGCTTCAAAGCAGCTCATCGGAAATGAATGCATCATACTGTAATACGAACAATCTACTCAACACGCATATGGACCTCCACACACATTCAAACATACAGACATTCAGTTCAGATGTTCTGTTCATGTGACCATTAGTTACATGATTTCTACACACACACACATGCAGACAAACGTGCACATACTGTTAAAATGTTCAGTTCATATATGATATGTTTGTTACATGATTACTATATTAAAATATGGCAAGTGTTTCTGAAATTTTAATGGTATTTTACGTTCATTTAGTCGTGGTGTCCATTGTAATGGACATGAAAAAAATAAAATAAAAACATGAGTTGGCGACAAAAACAAATTATGACTATTTCTTTATTGGAGAACAGTAAATATCAGCTGGGTAAAAATTTTTTCAGCAAGCAGAAAAAAATCGGATCTGAAGGGGTTAATTTTCATTGCAATTTCCTCCCACATCCGTTGTTTTCTGTTTGCCGTTATTTGCGGATCAAATGTACTTTTTAGTATGTTCTTTCTTTTACTGTATTCCTCCAAAAATATAGTCTTTTCCTCCTCTGACCAATTTGGCTTTTTTGTCTTCTTTTCTCCCATTTTTTTTTTAAACTTTGTGAGTAACTTTGTTTGATATAAAATTGTCTCTACGGAAACGGGACAGTTTTACTGCTGTGAAACGTCTTTCAATGTTGTCTGTTAACGTCTGTTAATGTTTTTCATTAACTAAGGAAACCTTTTTAAGGGTTCTGTGCAACACTGTTAAATAAATCCCTTAAGGAGAAATTAAACCTTAATTGTCATACTTAAGGGGAAAACTTAAGGTGTTTTGTGCAACCGGCCCCTGACTTTTATAAGAGATAACTCTCCCTTCTGGAGAGTGTGTGTTTTAACATGAAAGGTGCGAGAGTGAAAGGGCATCACCTGCTCTCA
The DNA here is from genome assembly GCA_026776945.1 of Isichthys henryi. Lineage (NCBI taxonomy): Eukaryota > Metazoa > Chordata > Actinopteri > Osteoglossiformes > Mormyridae > Isichthys > Isichthys henryi. The sequence goes on along the minus strand of JAODJX010000040.1, from coordinate 11,286,768 downwards.
GCACGTCCAGACGCACCTCCATGAGGTTCTGTTTGCTGGAGTAGTTCTTGTAGGCCTGCTCCTTCGTCTGCACGCAGAGTTTACCTGCCTTCCGGATAGCCAGGAAGCCCTTCCCCAGGCGTGTGGCTATGGCTGAGCCTGGGAGGGGGGACGAGGTTGTTACGGCAAGCTTTAATTCAATTCTAACTACATAAAATGCGTATTATCGATATCGGAAATTCAGTTTTAACTAGTTAAAATGCCAATTCTTGATATCAGACATTCTGTTTTAGCTAGTGAGATTCAAAACGTTTTTCTTATTCATTTCAATGTAAGCTGGAAATCAAACTAGTTCAAATGCCAGTTTCTAATATCAGGAATTCGACTGTAACTAGCTATACTTAAAACCGAATTATAACTAGTTACAACTGAATTCCTGATATCAGAAACTGACATTCTGACTAGTTCAAAATCTAACTCCCATTGAAATAAATGAGAAAAACTATTTAAATCTCACTAGGTAAAACACAACGGGTGATATCAAGAAATGGCATAACAAATTAAACTGAATTTCCGATATCAATAATGTGCATTTTATCCAATTAGTCGAATTTTTGATAATATGAATTTGCATTCTGACTAGTTATACTTGAAGCTATGATGTCATCTAGAAATGAATGAAAGCTAAATCAACATTCCATAGATTCTGGACCTGAATCAATAAATAAAATCCAAAATTATATAACCCCTGGTTCCAGCAGTGCCAATGCAAACCAGCTAAATTCAAGCGTGTTGAACTTAACCTGCTTGGGTTCAGATTTTGATGATTAGATCTGTCCTGTGACTGTAACACTAACTAAACTTGGCTCAGAAGTAGTTTTATGTCCTGCCCAGTAAACTGATCTGTGGTAAAAATAGCCATGCGGGACCTTCTCCTCCGTGGGCGCAGAGACCCCTCTGCACACTGGTGTGCATGAGCCTGCAGACCTGGCTGTGGGTCAAGGTCCACTGCACATAGTTGTGTTGTAAGGCATGTAGTATTATAAGATAGACCATACAAGTTACTGTAGGTCAAAGGCCTTACAAGAAAATGGTGATCAGGGCCTGTCTCACCTAGAATGAACCCCATGGCATCGATCCCGGCGACCAGATCGATGGACGTGTTTTGGAAAGGCTGAAGTAGGTCCGTCACACAGTCGGAGAGAGCCTAGACGGGAATCCAAAACAGACGGATGTGACTGGTGTTGAGCCTGACCCTGACTCCCATCCATGAAACCAAACCGGCCCAAAAGAGCAGAACATTCCTCTGAGATTTGCGCAAACTTGGGCCAAACTCGAACTCCCAGAGACATGCTATTGCAAACACACGTCGGACATCTGAGCACTGAACGATAGGCTTTGTTTCTGATTTGCAGTCCATGCTACGAATTTGACTTGACCTGGGATTACAGCCAAGCAGATACATAAGGAGCTATTGTACACCAGCAGAGGCAACTCGTGAGTGGCATGAGTCGTCACAGCACCGTGGAAGAATCCGTGTCTGCCCACCTGGTGGTTGCAATAAAGCCGAGATGGGTCCAGCCAGGCGAACCTGGGACCCTTGGTGTTGGGAGCCATAAGCGAAAGATACCAGCCTCTCGGCCGGTCTTCTGGCATGGCCAGTGCATCCATGGAGAGTCCAAGGGGGCGGCTGAGCTCGATGGAAAGAAGGAATGGACTGAAAGGGGAGGGAATGGGAAGTTTGTTGCATGGTGCGGGCCAGAGAGAGAGAGAGAGAGAGATCCTAGACAGCAAATTACAAACTGGGTAAAGCAGATCAGGTTTCAGTCTGCCTGTGTGGGACACAAGAGTATGAGGTGACATGCTCTGCAATTGGCTGGTCAGCTCCACCAATGGCAAGAGTGTTTTTCTGTGCGCTCCGCTATAAGCTAATGTTTAACATTCTGTCCACTGACAGCTCTACTTCCACATGGGTTTGCAGAATGAGTCTGAGAAACCCTTGAGCACAAAGACTGTCCAGCCCCTAAGCTGCTGCAAACCTTAAAGGGGCAGTTCATCCCTTTAAGTTCACTGCTTTAACCGCCACAGAAAGAATGCCACTCAGTCCCATTATATTTGAGAAACAACATTTCTATGGCCAGAATCTCCAAAACAAAAGTCCCAACAGAACAACCTAGACGGACAGATAGCGCCAAAGACCCACAAACATACCAGTTTGAGGTGAACTGAAGGTTTAAAAAGATTACAGTTATGTGCAGTGAAGTTTCATAAATCCATAAGACATGTAAGCTTAACAGGCAACATTGGAAAAAAAATATTACAAGTGGATAAATGAGCCTGTGACTGTCTCGGCGAAGGGCCAGGTTTGAGGTGAGCACACGCATGAAGAGCAGACTTGGATGGCTGTCAGTAGTTTTTTCATACAGAATGGTTTATTTGGAAACACAAAGGTGCTGAACACAGATACTCAAAGCAGCACTTTTAAGTCTGAACAGTTGCTTTTTTCTTCTACATTTCCCCCCTCAGGCAGGCTTAGGCGATGAGGCCTCCAGTCAGCCCACTGAATGACGCAACCCGCTTCCCAGGAGACCCTCAAACCCCTGCTGGGGGGGGGGCAGTAAGAAATTCAGCAGGAAAACACGCAGACAGGAGATGTCATCATCCATCAAGCCTTTGCGACGTAAACCTGGCCAAGGAGCAAAGGGACTTTCCCTCCATGTTTTCCCACGTTTCTTCCTGACCAGGGAACCCTGATGTCTGAAAATGTGTGGAGGCTCCTGTATAGAAAAACATGGCAGCGCAACACAAACAGTAACCAAAGTCTACAGTAAATACTGATGTGCTCAGCTGGCAGCAGATGGCACCATGATTACAAAGGCGACAGCTTAGGATCTGGGAGAAATCGATGTAACAATGTTGACATTTTGGTGGGGATCACAAAGTAGATCAATGGACAAATGACTAAACAAAACTAACTAGACATTGTTGCAGGGGCTACATTTTTTTTTTTTTTACTCAAATGCACAACATCCAATTTGTGCAGTGCACCCAACTGAAGGGAACGGAACTGACAAGGGGTAACCAAGGGTCCTCGGTCCATTGTAATATATAGGATTTAGGAGGGAGAGGATACAAAAAATAAAAAAACACACAAAGGGCATAAATATATCCCCCCCCGGCACTAATAAGTACTCCTTTGGGGGCATACCAACGCATGGGGGGAGGGGCTGAAAGTCTTCTCCCACGACTCTGAAAATGGGGCAGCGCAGCTAGATCTAGGCAATCTTCTGCTCCAGCCAGCCTGTGTGAACTTCCTGCTGTCCGCCCTCCAACTGTCCAATGAGCTTCCAGCAGAAATCACCCAATGACAACTTCCTCTGAAAGCCCCGCCTCCAGGCAACATACACCAAAACAACTCAAGCTATAAGCCCCACAAAGAAAGCTGAAAGTCCCCCATCACAGTAACAGAGTTATACACATATCACATTGTTTATACTGAAGGGGGTGGGGAAAAAAGTAGTATTTTTTTGTTTTGTTGCATGCACACAAAACAGACAGCTGAGTGCTTTGAATTACCAACTCTGGCCAAGGCCCTTGGGCACCCCAGCTATTTTTTTTGGGGGGGGACTGCCATTACTGTGCTAGCAGATATGCAGACAGAAACCCTGATCAGCGCACAGCCAGTCACCTCAAGACGGATACTGGATCCCTCCTAATTCTGTCATTTTCTTAAAAATAAAGAAATGGCCCCTCCTATTCTCTGCTTTTATTTTAAAAGAAACAAATAAAATCAGACGTAACGAATGCAGCCCCACCCCGCCTGGCTCAGCCTCTCATCTCCAAATGCTCAACCATGAAGATGGCCGCCATGCAGGTCCACGGTCATTAAGACGAGGTGGGGAGTCGAGCAGGGGCTGGAGAGGGACAGGGCCTCCCGCCTATCGGTCCATCTCGTCCAGCAGGGGTGTGGCATCGCCAGCCACAGACATGGGCGTGCTCTCAATCATGGGGCTGGGTGAGGGTCGTGGCCGCGGCGTCACACGGTGCTGCTGCTTTCGCCGCTCCGCTTCCTTCTCCTGTAGCCACTGTTCCGCCATCTTGCCCCAGTCCACTGCAGTGTGGCTGCTGGTCCTATAGGAAGGGGGGCACCGGGGGGCAAAAGTGAGTGGCCATAGTGACAACCTCAAATCACATTTATTCATTCAGCGGGTGCTTTTATCTGAAGTGAGACAATTTGGGAGCGCTCCCTGGGATTTGAACTCACAACCTTTGTGTTAGCACAATGCCCTACTTGAACTACAAGAGGTCACACTCATAGCACCGAGTCACAGACTATTACTTTCCAAGTCACTCTAGATTGACTAGTGTGAATTTCAGGTGATTTGGTTTCTTCTACTAGCTTGAGCCTCTGCGTTGTCAATGTTTAAGGTTGCACTTCTGCTCCGTGAATCCTCTCATTAGGTTCTTGCTTTGTTGGAAGTTGTACAACATCTGCTTCAATACTGTTTACTCTTGTACCTGGGCACTGATTGGAAGCGCAGATGAGCTGCACTTGTGCATAGTTGACTCCTGAAGAGCACAAACATTTATAATGATCCATTCACCTCATTTGTAAGGCATTTTGGACAAAAGCATCATAAATCAAAACGCAAATTACATTCACTGTAGATGTTGAAATGTTAAGGCATCAAATCCAGCGCTACACCAATATGCCCTAAATCCTGCATGATCTCAGCTATGCAGCAGTTTTGTCCAGGAGGGACAGTAACGTTTCAGAAACGCTCTATACTCGCTGGGTAGAGGATAGAGAAGCACTCACTTCGGCTGCGGTGTCCTGACGCGTGACGACGACGATGAGGAAGGTGTGGATGAGGCGTGTCCATGGCCATGCGAGGACTGGGGAGTGGAGCTAGGGTACTGGGGCGTGGTCATAGACTGCTGCTGCTGGCTGGGCGTGGTGAAGGAGTAGCTGGGGGTCATGAGGGGCGTGGCAATGGGCTGCTGAGCCGGGGTGGCGAACACCTGTGGAGGGAGAGGCAGGTCAGAGACTGACAGGACAAAACCAACACAAACAAAAGCGGGGGCTTTGGGTTTGAGGAGGGGTGCGGCTATCCGAGTATAAAACCAGTGAAGTTTTCATTTCCTGTTAATTTCAGTAACACTGCTCTATAGCCCTTGACAAGCAGGCAAATAGTCCAAGACCTTGACCAGATTCTTCAAAACTCACATGATAGGCGCTGCTGCCCCCGCCACCACCGCTGCTGCCTGCGCTGTAGCCATACTGGCTGGAGGCCCACTGCGCTGGCGTGGCGTTGGGATTCTGGCCCTGTCCGGTCACCGCGGCGATAGCGTTGAACATCTGGGAAGTCATGTTTCTGGGGAGGGCATTTACTGCCCGGGTCAGGTCTAGAAAAAGTGATAGTGACAAAGTTAAATGAATGTGTTTGGACCTGGTTAACAGTTTAACCTATTAGGCACTTCTGCTCCAGCATGTGAGCGTCAGACTTCATCCCATAGGCTCCTAGTAGTCACATAAACTCCAAGAGGCTTTTTGAGAAGGCAGGGCAGCTCACCTGCAATGTTGATGTTAGCGGGTGTAGCATTGACCGATGCCGGAGTCCGGGTTCGGCTGCTGCTGCTGGGAGTAATGCCTGTCGGGGGCGGGGAAAGATGCTGGGTTTATTCGCAGTCCCACAGCAGAGGTGAGGAATAATGAAATGGACAGGGTCACCCACCTGGAACAGGCTCCTGGTAATGGTCTTTGAACCAACGGAAGAGCCCGTTTACAGTGGGGAATATCTGGGCCCGGTATCGGAACCCATCAGGTGTGATGGTCACGAACTCTATCCTATGGGGGGGGGGAGACAATGTATCTCATTCAATACTAACCTCTTACGTTGCTATTATAAATGACTTCAGATCAGTGCCTCTCAAACCAGTCCTCAGTGTCCCCCTGACGGTCCACTTTGGGCTCCATGGACTGAAAGTTTCCTGTGCTCACCTTGGCTTCCCGCGGGGCTGATAACCCAACAGGAACTTGCCAGGAAGGTCCCGGCATGCTGACACATAGTACGGAATGAACGTTGGCTTTTCCTTTTTGGTCTTCAACAGCAGTTCCTCCATTTTCTGTTTCACACAAATGAAAAGGTGAACTATCATTCTGCCATTTCCATAGAAAAATCAACTGCCAATTGTATCATTTAGCCAAAACGATCAACTGAACCCAAGACTAAAGGTCCAAAGGAAGACCACTGCTAAAGAAAAGCTGAATGGTAAAACTACAACTGAAAAACAGACCCTCCACCCCGGTACCTTGCGGTCTCCACCGTTACAGTCCTGGAAGTACTTGTGTCCTAGGAGGTCACGAGCGAATGCAGCCATGGGCTGAACATAGCGGGCCGTGATCTCGTCCAGATCTTCAAACTCCTAGGGAAGTGAAAAGTAAAATGATTGGGTGTCACACAAAGGGAGGAATGACCTATGGAAAGCAATGGGCTTCATGATCATGCAAGTCAACCATGCAGACTAAAATACTACCATATGAGTATAATGCACAGTAACACACTGCTGTATCATGGTCGGGAGTATTCACACATAACCCACAGAAAGACTTCATTAAAATGTAGAAAGATGGCTACTTACCTCATTGTTGATCCATAGTGTGTGGCCAAGGCTGAAGGCATTCTCCTTGCCCTCTTCCCGCACATCCACATGCTGGTAGATCCCATCGGCGACCTTCCAGGTGACCGTTAGATGATTCTCACCCTTGCTGCTAGGCCGGATGATAACGTCTCCCTGGTCCATGGACTCCATCATCTTCTCAGCCTGCTTGAAGTTAATGTTGTGGAAGGAAGGGTGAGCAATCACCCTCTTGATGTAGGCTGTATGGGACACAAGAGGGCAGAAACTTCAACAACAAACACATTGGTATGTTCCTGCTACAAAGTCCCCAAAATTGTCATGTGTTACTTCAATATATGGTATTAAGTAATAACTAGTCTCCTGATTACTGTTGAGTTTGTAACTTCCAGCATTCATTTGTTAAAGCCAGGCTGAGAAACAAATGCTCTTCATAACCCAAACCCAAACAACCCTATCCTATCAGGATTTGGCTCCCCCCAATCAGCATTGGCCTTGGTCAAGGCCGCTGCTGCACTAACAACTCCCCCAGAAGAACAAGGCAGTGAGACACTCTTGCACTCCTCTCCCCCAATCCCACGCCTTCGCCGCTTCATACCCCCAGCGTGAACAGGTGGGTCTGTGACCAGCGCCTCCATGGCTGCAGGACTGGATGGCTGTTTGTCTATGCTGGACTACCTCCACCACCCCATTCCCCTCACCTGTTGCAAGTTGTGTCTTTTTATGTTGTAGTGACTGGGATTATGTTGCTGAGGTGTTTTTTTCGGTTCCCACAATGTACTCCCCACTGGAGTACAGTCTGGGGGCTGTTTTTTT
>JAODJX010000040.1:11259348-11279234 GCA_026776945.1 Isichthys henryi | reverse complement strand
TATCTGTCTGGAGCTGTGATAACACTCTAATTTCCCCACTGTGGGATCAATAAAGTTCTATCTAATCTAATCTAATCATAACCAGATTCTACACCCAAACCCTCCATTATACTGACTGGTCCTCTGTTGCTTCTTCTTCATTTCTTCATCCAGCTTGATGTCCTCCGCTTCAGTGTCAAAATCGTAGTAGGTATCCTTAGGCAGCTTCCACTCGTTGTTTTTGTCCATCAGGTCTGATGTTCGGCAGGTGAGGTCCACGCTGAACTTCTCAATGTCGATCTTCATGATCCGACAGTGGACGGTCATTCCGACCTGTAATAATATAAGCTTTATTTATATAGTGACGTTCTCACACTCAAGGATGCTATACAATGCAAAAGGTACTTGCTGATACAGTGCGGTCCTGGACAGAAGAGCATTTTCCCTACAATGGGCTTACCTTGACCCTGTCCTCTGGATGCTTCACCACCTTATCGCTAAGGAACTTTGTGGGAATAAAGCCAGTGACGCCATTGTCCAAGCGGGACCGCACGCCAATGGCCTGGCCGGGACACGAGCCGCTGTCAAAGTGGTTCCATACCTAGACAGGCAGGGGACAAGATATTGAAGACTCAGTATAACAAACAAAAAAAAACCCGAGTTGGCCCACACGCCATTATTCAGCAAAGTGTGTCCCCCTCGGCACTGTTCTAGGACCCTGTAGCCCACCTCGCTCAGCTCAGGGAAGTTGTCCTGCTGACAGAAAGGGCACTGCCATAAGCCAGTCTCATCATTCCGGATTGCCTGGTCATAACTCTCCCCCTGTGGGCGTCTGTGCGCTATGCCGGTCACCACACTGGTTATTAGCTTACCTAGGGAAGGACAGGAAAAAGAGAGGGAAGTGAGAGAAGGGTCTGGCGGCTGAACGCGCAATGCTAAATAAAATGCCAGTCGTGCTAATTGTGAAATCCGAGTGAATTTTAATTCTTGATTACCAATGTAGAAAGTCTCCGGCGTCTCCTTTGTGAGTAGGTTGAAAACCTCCTCTGTGTTGGGTGGCCGGTAAGGTGCCCTCAGGTCCTTATAGCGGCAGCTGAGCTCGGCGCGGATGTCATACAGCGTGATGCCCTTGTTCCCATAGCCCTGGAGATTAAAAGACAGTAACTGTCATACATGGAGTATGTAGTGGTGGGGGTGGGCGGTCTCACTGAAAGAAAAGAAAATCTGAGAACCCCAAAGGTTCTCTTTGACTGTTCTATAAAGCAGCAACAATCCTGACCTGTCTCTCGAGCTCTTCAGCAAAGGCATCTAGATCCAGGTCTTTTAGCCTCTCTGGATTCTCCAGGATCTCTTCCAGAGCACCAGCGGGGTTGGCATCTTCTGCAGACTCATCATATTCCAATGCATCTACTGCCATTTTGCGAGCCCACTCATAGGTCTCTGGGTGCACACGAGATCCATCAAGGACCTCGATGTATGAATCCGTACTGCGGGGAGGATGAATATATCAATCATTGACCCCTTGAGACTATCACACAGATAGTCAAATTAGGTTCATCAGGTCTATACATAATTTTTGGAACTTCGACAGCCGTTAAAAACTCCAACACTAAACCAAACTCTAAGAGTCATGTGACCAGCAGAAATGACGGACCTGTCTCCCAGGGAAGCGGTGTCGATTTTGATGAAGCCAGCACAATTTATGAAGACCTTGGGCCCCATGTGACACATGGTTACAAGCTGGGTACGGTTCTCCAGGCGAGTGTTATTCTGTTTCAAAATCTGAAATTGGGCATCAGAAAAGGACGCATTTCAAACAGATAACCAAACCTCTGTCTGCGTACAAGAAAACCAATCAAAGACTGATGCCAGCTTGCCTCCTTATAATACACTGTTATAGAGGCATGACAATAGCTCGCAAGCAGCCAACATTACGGTTTACCTTAAGCAGATGGGAGCCCTTTCGGGGACCCAAGCCACAGACGTACTGCACCAAACTTTGAGTGTATGGGTGGGCCAGGGCCCGGTTCACATCCACGCCCACCTCGTTGACCCGATTAATGAACTCGCAGTAGAGCGCATTCAGCAACTCTTCCTTCACCACATGCTCCTGGGGAGGGTAAAAGGAACAAATTAAGTTAGTCTGGCTAATCATTGGCTATGGTTAATACTGTACTAAACTGAGGCACTAATATAACAGGATTTAATGTCTGGTTTAGCAAATAAGGTGGCGTTTCCCTATCCGGTCCTTGAGGACCCACATTCAGCATGCAAAAACACGGACTGTCCCCGAGGACCAGATTGGGATACCCTTTGTTACCCCTTAGTCTAGTGTATCTGGCCATAAGGGTGCAGGCAGACATCGAGTACAGGGGCAACAGTACCTGCAGTGGGTGTAGCTTGAGGCACAGGATGTCCTCGTCAGTGCTGCAAACCTGGGCAAACTCCACAAGAGGGTCCTGGATCTTTCTGGCTACGGAGACTGCCTGACGCAGGAGAGGGGGGTAGTCCCTGAAGTCTGCCTAAATGGGGGGTGGGGGGGACAGTAAGATGCAGACCTGTTGGCAAGGCTTCAGCATCTACATGCAGATGGCAGGTTTGACTACGCCGACATTCACCTCAGACTTCTTGCTGTTCATGTAGAGTGTCGCCAGTTCATTGTCCACCAGTTCCACACCCACTGCAGGGAGGGATGATTCCTGCTCCAACTCACTCACAGTTCGCTTGATGTCCTCGATCACCATTTGGGCATCCCTTCCGGAGGGTTAACCGGCAGGGGGCTTAATCATTCTGAACGCACTACAGACGCCCCAAAAAACAGATGGCAGTGGACTGGAGCTCACCTGTTTTCTCCGGCCACAGCCACTATGTGAGGCTTCTTGCTACTCAGGAACTTCTTTAGGTTTTCAATATCCTGGATCTGGAGAGAGCACATGTTCAGAGAACAAATTCACTGTAAAACCGAGAAGGTCTGACCAACCGAACATCCGCAAGCTTGTAACAGTAGGCAAGCAGAAGAGTTTTGATATCATGCATCATCCACAACAAGAAAATGACATTTTAAGCTGGAAGTGTGTGTATGCATGGTTAACGAACCTTCTTCTCCCGCTCATCTTCTCTCCACGCATTTCTCCTCTTCAGGAAGTGCGGGAGGCGCAGGAAGTCAACCACCTCACCTTCGCCATTTATAAGTGCACAGAACACTGGGGTATCCCTGTCAAAGCACGAGATGCAGTGTCATCCAAAGCAAAACAAAACCCACTGCCCATGGCATATTCTGGGATGAGGGTTTACAACCAACTGAGGCAGATTAAAATCGGAGTCTCCTACCTGCCAGATGCAAATGCCACCCCCAAAACACGAATACCCTTTCCCTGGGTCTCGTCCATGAGGTCATCATCCTCCTCTACTTGCTGGTCAGGCCGATACGGTGCCACCTTCAGCCAGTTGTACAGCTTCCTGCTGCATGCCTGAACAATGAAGAACATCCAGACTTCTAGACACAAACCAACAATAATCTGAACCAGCCCATCAGCCATCCAAATTCATTACAGGATGCAAGCTATCAAACTGACCTTTAATGGCTAACCACATTGCTACAATCCACATCATGAAGGCAGGTACCTTGATGATGTGGTCCTTGGCCTCAGCTAGCAGCTTGTTCCTCAGCTCCTTGGCCATCTGGGGGTAGAGGAACTGCTGCAGGGCACGTTCTATGGCCAGCGTACGCTGCCGGTTCCACTCCTGCACCTGGTGGCTGAACTCATCCCTGTAGTAGAATTGCTTGATCTCCTCAAAATAGGTCTGGTCAGCACCATACCTGAAAGGAACCACATGGTCACCTTCGCTGCTACTTATCCAACCTAAGCACGTTCCAGTTTGCACAAGCAGACACTTTAACGGGTTATATGAAAGCCATGATTCTACAAATGACCAGAATCCTAAAATTATTCCAGCTCACTTCCTACCAAAGGCGGACTCACCCCTTAACGCCAACCAGGTCAATGCAGATGTCAATAGTCAGCAGACCCTCCTCCTCAGCGAGGCACATCTTGAGGAACTGGTCTCCACTCAGTTCCTTCACAGGTTTGTTCTTCAGGTACTTGAAGGAGTATGCATAGTGTGCTTCATCCACATCCTGCAAGGGGGGGAGGTCAGGGATTGTGCAATCAAATCAGTGTCACAGTGGTGTTTAATGGCTAGACACTAGCACTCCAAACAGGTGTGCTGGACCGAAAAAAGCTCGTCCGTACCTTCTTGCCCTTCTTAGTGGGCTTGATGTTGATCTTGGCCCTCTCCTGGAAGGTCTGCCTCAGGACATGTCTGACCAGGGGCTCGCGGGCGATTTGCATAGCCACCATGTACCGTGTACCTTCCAGAACTTCCTCAGGGGTTCTGAACTGGCTGCAATGGAGTTGAGGCAGCTATGGATTCGGTACGCCTGCTCTTCATACCCATTATGCTCATTCTCACTGTTCGTAGTTTTATTTTTGGCTTCTACCAGAATAGATTCACATGCTACGATGTTCCAAAAACACATTTTTCCTCATACTGTATATCTATTCACCCTCTGTCTGAAGCACTATTAGAGCTTTAAGCCCCACCCTCAATGAACCTAGTGTGCTCTGATTTATCAGCTTGCATTAGACGTTCTCCCCATCTAGCAGTCTGCATACAGATTTTTAAAAGCAGGCGGCCTTAAGAACTGTTACTAGGTGACATCACCATGTCACTGAAGTAAGGGCTGGAATTCCAACAAGGCGTTTCAGGCAGACAGTGGTTTCTGTGGTGAAAGTTACTCCCCATGGTGTGTCCTAGAGGCCTTAAGACTTTGCAGACTGTGTACACGCACATACTACTATACAGCATGCTAACAGAAAGTGAAAAACCACAACAGCATAATAAGTCCCTTTAACTTGTAATCGAACCCTTTGGGGTAAGACATCCATACTCGCCTACTGTCACCACAGGACCCCATGTGGTCGAGTGCTCCTTACCTGCACACATAGTCCTTAGCGAGCTCCAAGGGCTCAGCAGGAAACTGCTCGGTCTCGTGACGCTGGTAGCTGTCACGCAGGTTCTCTCCAAACTGCTCAGGGGTCAAACCAAACTTCTTGGCCAGGCCATCTGGACAAGAGAAACAAAATGAGGTTTAAAAAGACAAGGAAGGTGCGGTTTCCATCATCCTTTCGAGTGTAGAAAGTTGCTGACCCAGCCCGGCACTCTGACAAATGCTGTACATGTCTCGGCGAGAAGCCAGCTTCAGGTCTGGACCCTTCTGTTCCTCCTCTTCCTCCTCCTCCTCAGCTTCAGCGTCCTGCTCACCTGTTACGGAGATCACATATCTCAACGCATGGAATCACGGCACAAACTCAGGCAAATATAAGCAAGACAACGCAAATGCTATAGGTTATTATGAGGACTCACCATCATCCTCGGAGACCTCCTTGTTTATCTTCTGCTTCTTCTTGTTGGCTTTGGCAGCATTCTGCATCTTGGGGATGTCACGGCCATAGTACAGCAGGAAGTGGTTATACACGTCACTGAGCTCCTCGATAGACTGGACATCTTTTAGCCTTGGTGGAGAAGGCGGTAGCATTTTACCATAAAGGCATGTGATGGACAGGATTAAAGAGAGGAAGTGGACGGCTGATGGAAGGCACCGCCACCATACCGCTCCATGTCAGCAGTGTCCAGCGGCCGAATGCCATCTGCCAGGGGCTTGTCTGGGTCAGCAGAGATCTGCTCGAACTGGAAGGCCTGCATCTTCTGAAACAGGCGGGTCAGATTCTGCTTGCGGGTTTTCAGCTGGGTCCACTAAAATGACAAAAATAAAAAATACAGAATCAATAATTGGGAATTAGAGACCAGCCACACAAAACCTTAAAGAAACCAAGGATAAGATAACATTTAACAATTGCGTTTGTCCAAAGCAATGTGTGTTTGAGGACAGCTTGGGGTCAGAGAGCAGAGAGCCAGCCAGCATTGACTGTCCCAAACAATTCAGGGGTTAGGGTCCTGCTCAAGGGACATGTGGTGAGAAACAAAAACAAGAAAATCTACGAGTGGAGAAAAGGGCCGCTTTGCATTAACCCTGAATAAAGCTGAATTGCTGGGGGTTGCACAAGCTTTACGCTTCAGGGCAGCTAGTCACTGATCACGCAATGACGCCAACAACATTGATGCCAAAGAATACCAGTCATGTTTAATTGCATTTACATTTAATGTATTAATGAAAACCTCTTTCCTCGTATCTCTCTCTGTTCCGGAAAATTTCATCGATAAGAAATATACTTAAATATCGCTGCTACCGGTGGAGAAACCTGCCTAACACTTAGTAGTAAAGACAATGCAACTCTACTCTGTGAAAAAAAGATCGATCAGCTGGCCACGATAATAAATTCTGTCCTGACCCCTAGCACTCACACACACGTGCAAACTCACATGCGTCATGCAAAAACGCCAAAGGTCTAACTGCATGTTACCTTCTCATCCCATCTCCACACCTTCCACAGGTCATTGATGTTCAGTTCAGGCTCCACATACTCTTTTCTGTAGAAGGCTATAAATGGAACCTGGAAGAGGGTGATGGTTCTTCAAAACAACAAAAACAGCTGAAAGCGGGATCCTAATTTTTCTATTCCTGATTCTGAATACCTTAAAAAGCAGCACCTTAAAAAGCTTAGTAAGCACTGCAGTTTGGCAAGGCTAAAGCAGTAAAATTGTAAGTAAAATTATAAATTATATCAACAGGCACTGCACCCAGGATCATCTCTAACCTCAAAGTGCTGGTTCCGCATGAAGTTCAGGGCCTCCTTGATCTTCTGGATGGTGCTGGGTCCTTTCCTACTGAAGCTGCTTGTTGTGCCCCGGTCCAAGTAATCGGTACTTTCCTAAAACAATTTACCAAGAATTTCAAAGCTGTATTTGTGAATTTCCCTGCCCTGGAATGGGACAAGGGAACAGACTGTCAGCACCCTCCCATACCTGCATGGAGATGGTGGGGGTGGAGAAAGCACTCCTGTAGATCCACTCTGCCTCCTCCTCCAACTCTGGCTCCTCTGCAGGTCTCACTGGGATGGAACGCAGCTGAGAAGACAGCCACCCATGGTAAACCAACCTCACCCATCTCTTCAGTAAGTCACATAACGCCAAATTTACTGTCCTCCACCATATGGTTTATCGCAATGGCTTCAAATCCACAGCACTTGAGTGCGTGGTGGTGACACACCTGAAACCTCTCCGGCATGTCGGTGGAGCGGATCTCGTTGTCCTGGTCAGTCATGTGGCTACTCTCCAGCTCACTGGGCTCGTAAATCTCAAAGATGCTGCGCCGGCCCACGCGCTTCTTGGCCTGCTTCTTGGGCCGATCCCAGGACTCTTCATCCTGGTCTTCTTCCTCCTCCTCCACATTGTCGTAGCCTTCTGCATCAAACTCTGCAAAGTCAAAGTCTCCACCGAAGATCTCCTGGGCTTCCTGCAGGGCACTGTTTGTGGGGAGGCCCAAAATGTCATCCGATTAGGGTTGCAAAGGGGCATAAAACTTCCAGAAACTTTCCATTCTATAGGAAGCTAAGTGGGGGAATTCTGAAAATATTCCAACTCGAAAGCTTTTCTTAGGAATTACCAGGAGCATATGGGAATTAACAGGAAATTTTTGGGCAGACTGGGACACTTACGCGTCAGTGTATCCTGGGAGCTTCTTGCGCCATTTCGGCTTCTTAAGTGGCTGTCCGTCATCGTCCACAATGAAATCATCAATATCTACAGAAACATTACGAGGACCTCAGGAACAAACAGGCAGGAAGTACTGGTGAAGAATGCCACAGTATTAACAGACATCCCATCATCTCACCTGATTCTTCATCATCCTCTTCCTCGTCATCGCCTGGGTGGAGGGCCACGTCGACATGTTCCCCATCCTCGATTCCTCCATCACCAGTGAATATCTCGTCAGCGATCAAGTCCTTCTCATGGGCTTCTCTGCCATCATCGTCATCCTCATCTTCATCATCGGACATTTTCCTCACACGTCGGAACTTCTGCTGCGCGGCAGATAACATTTCCCAGTAAATATTAACACCAAAATGAAACCCATTAAAAGGACCAAGTTGTCGTTTCTTCAGACAAGGAGTTATGTCCAAACAGAACATTTATAGGATTAATAACAATGCACTACATCACTGCCAAAAAGTAACCAAGATATTGTACCGATTGTTTCAAAACTGTAAAAAATGTATCTGCAGAAACTCTCATTCGCACATCCTCAGTTCTGATTTTGACAGTTACCCGCTTCACTTTCACTCCCAAGTTCTCCTCAATGAGGTCAATGTCGTCATCGTCCAGGCGATCATCGTAGGCTGGGGGAGAAAGGAGATCGACCATTTATTTTCACACACTCTATTGACCCCATTCTACCACACTGGCGCTGACGTGCTTTTTAGATGTTAAGTTCAGAAAGGGAGCACAGAGGCCCTTGAACATGTTGTAGATTCATCACAATCATTTCAGATACGTTTGCAGCATAAGCAACAACACACAGGGAAACACTTATTCTACATCACTAATATTCTATTAGGTATAAAACAAAAATTCATTTTTACTTCGCTTTCGTTTGCGATGTCCAATTTCCTCCCCAGAGTCACTGTCTCCACCACCACTCGCGTCCAAATCTTCATCCTCTTCCTCCTCGACGTCGTCGTCGATCAGGCCGCGCAAATTTCCATGCTCGTCCTGGTCTTCAGTGTTCTCCTCTTCCTCCTCCTCATCTGCAGTGGGGATTCGGGGGGGCAAATGTTTGTACTTGGGGCAATGTAGGAATGCTCTAAAGTGGGCCAAATTCAAGCGCAATAACCCAGGGGGAATTACCAGGAAGAAAACTATCCAAACAGTTGGTAAATCTCTATCAACATCTGACACATTATGTGCTAAAATAATCCAGCTAATTTTATAACACATCATCAAAACAGGCCCAGCAGACCACAGCTGAAGCACAAAAGCTACTGAACAATTTCTCCAAAATCACCCACCATCCACCTCCATAAATTTCTGCGTCTTCTTGGGCTTCAGGTCCCTTTCCTCAAGCTCCTCCTCCGACTCCTCTGCCTCGCTTTCGATGAAGTCGGACATCTTGGCACGGCCTGTCAGTCACTGGGCACCAGCTGGAGAGGCAGGATGACAGGAGTTTGGAAGATGGAAGGAGACACAGATGGGTGACAGAACAGGATAGAGCACAATAAATCTCTTCATGTCAAAGATTCAAACTTTGCGTTTACTTTACGTTTTATGCCATTTCTGTGAGAACGGCATACTTTTGGGAATACACCATTACTCATTCCAGCTGAAAAGGGCTCAATGAAATGGGTTTGGCCAAAACGAACTAAACTGTGGAGTTTATTTTAAAATGGTCACACCGTACATCCATAAAAATGGCTGCAATAAAATATGGGAACGGTGCTTACAATTTTACTATATGAAATCCATGTAAAAATACGTGCGGGGGCTTAGATCAGCTAGCTATTTTAGAGCAGAATGCCCACCCCACCCCACCCCGATCCAGGACCTGAGCCGTGAGAATGACAGCACCTTGATTCAGGCCATCAAGGACTGCGTAATAATTGCTGCTGTCCACAAAGTCCTTACAACAGTGTCCGACATCAAAGGACACGTTGGCATCTGACCAACTCATTATTTTATGATCTACAATTTGTCGCATCTACATTATAACCACTGCAATATCGTTGCACAACTACTTCAATACTACTGAGCCAACGAATGGAAGAATAGATTCCACCGTTAACAATAATAATTCTACCTAATATGCATTTCAGAAACACGAACACCCCCCGGTGGCACTTACTTCCCGCAGTGGTTAGTATAAAGTCACCAGACTGTGCTGACCGGCCATGGAGGCTGCAATATCATTACCACCGCTGACACACTTACTCGCTGCTAACTTCATCACCGACAAGGGCGGATAACGATCCAAAAACCTCCGTAAAGTTAAAATACCATCTTATTTAAATATTAAAACCGACAGTACATTAAAAAAAAGGCTGGACAGTGGGCATCCATTACGGTCAACAACAAAACAACCGGGCCTAAGAGCCTAGCAAAGAAACGCACTGCATTCCCACGAAACACGACCCGCTGAATGCCGTTTTTCGACGTCAGCCGGCGGGGACCCGGGTTCGGCGTTCCGTACTTACACTCCTTTTCGCCGAGTCCTCCGGCCCCAAACTCCTAAAGCATAAAAAGAAACACCGGAGAGATGAAGAGTACCTGCGTTTGAGCAGAGCGCAGCTGTGAAAATGGCCGCCGGCCTGGCGTTGCCTAACCTAGAACGCGAGCGAGACAAGCGTCCGCCGCCGCTATTCTGCGGCTTAAGTCCCTGCGGCGACACCTGGCGGCCGCAAGGAGAAGTGCTCGCTTTTTCAGATCAAATCAACCGAGAAAAATGAATACTTCACTGGAAAAATCACAGGTAACATCGCAGAGTTTAAATCACAATAGTTTCAGTTAAAAGTGAATCAAATGGAAAGGGTATGCAAAGTCAATTTTAATACCTTCGTAGGGAAGGTGCAGTGATTATGCCCATTCAGCAGGGGGCGTATGATGAGAACACCACGCCATCGTTTCTGCCTATGATTGCAACGTTGCGCGTCTGGGGCAATAGTGCGATTTGACAGTGGTGACCGGGATGGATGGCCGAAGCTGCACATTACGCCTTCTGCGGAACAGCATTCTGCTCTCCTGCTTGTGGTCCCTATCTTCTGGTACCGAGATTAGTTTCGTGACGTGCGGGTCGGTGGTTAAACTGCTGAACGTCAAACACAACGTAAGACTGCACTCCCATGACGTTCGGTATGGTTCGGGTGAGTGCTGAGCAGTCATGCTTGAAAAAACCGGCAATGTGCTATTTGTCAAGTCATGTTAACCGTTAATGTTATTACAAGTTAATCTCCTCGATTTTTGCATCAGACAAACTTTTGTGACCAATATGAGTTGGTGAGTTATCTCCCAATACTAAGTCCTTGTATTGTCTTCCGATCAGAACACCGTTTAAAATAATCGGGGGCGCAGTGCCCGGCATCGCTAGGCCGTTCATGCTTTGCAAACGTCTATGCACTAGTGTCCAGTGATAGTGGTGACGACGTGATCCTGATCGTGTTTCCAGGTAGCGGGCAACAGTCAGTAACTGGAGTGACCGCCGTGGAAGACAGCAACAGTTACTGGAGCGTGCGGGGTGTAAGGGGTGCCGCGTGCTTGCGGGGAACCCCAGTACGATGCGGACAAACCATTCGTCTGACACACCTTAATACTGGGCGCAACCTGCACAGCCACTACTTTGCTTCACCGCTGTCCTCGAATCAGGCGAGTGATTTTTATTCCTTTGTTTTTATATGTATGTCTGTATGTGTGTGTGTGTGTTTGGGAGGTTCTGTCTGACCTGTTTAAAGTTTTCCTCTGCTGTTTCCCAACTCTCCCCTGACAGGAGGTGAGTGCTTTTGGGGAGAACGGAGAGGGAGACTCCCTGGACGAGTGGACGGTGCTGTGCAGTGGCTCACTGTGGCGGAGAGAAGAGTCAGTGCTCTTTAGGCATTCCGCCACAGAGGCTCTGCTGTCTGTCACAGGCGAGCAGTACGGGCGACCCATCCACGGGCAACGGGAGGTTCACGCCATGTCTGCTGCCAGCCAGCACAGCTACTGGAAGGTCATGGAGGGCATTTTCATGAAGCCCAGTGAGATGCCCGGACCTAGGAATGGCAATGCGCCTGTCCATACCGAATTTTAACTGCCAACCCCCTTCCACTGCGCTCTCAATCCCAGGTGTCAAAGAGGGGTGTGAGCCAGTGGCAGGCAAAACACTGCGCCTTAAACACCTAGTATCAGCTTATGATCCCGTTCTGGTGTCTTGGTCTCCTTATCAAGCCAGGTGGCCATAGGTTTAACCAGCCCAGTTTAACCAGGTTTAACCATTTGTTTAGTGTACTGTAAGTGTAGAAGGCATCATGGGATTTGCAATTGGGTTTGGCCCCCTTGGTATTAGAAGAGCTTTTAAAGTTCTAGATCTGAAGTCCAATCCCACTTTGCCTCTGGTTGTGTTGCTGTCATGGACCTCCTGGAATCCTGGATGAGAAGCACACCCTGCTTCCTAAGGCCTTTTTGCCCCGTAGAATTGTGGCAGAAGCTCCTGTTATGAGTTTAGGCAGAAGTTTTCACAAAGTCATTTTATTTTTATGATGTCCCTCTTAGTATTTTTACTGATTTGCCGCTGGAATGATTTATAAAACATATTTAATAATCCACGAGATGGGAAATTTGATGCACATTTGTTCTTTGATTTACATTCATTTGTAAAACTAAATATGCTATATTTTTCTGAGAAGAGGCCTTAACACAGATCCATTACAGACTGTTTTTAGATCTCTGGACAGGCTCCAAAGGTCATTTTTCTATGTGTCGAAGGGTTGAATAAGCAAAATACACCATTTGTTTATGATTGTATTTGGTATTTCTGGTGCATCGTTTTTGATGTTTTGGAAAGTCTCATGATTACCTGTCCATGGAGGTTTGTTGTTTAATCCACAGGGGGTTACTGCCTTGTTTACAGTGCTGCTTCAGTAATGTTAAAAGAAGCACAACATTAAGACCAGTTCACTATGAACTTTAAACGACACTAACAGTATTATTGTGAAAACCAGGAAACACTACATCAGTCTCTCTCTGCATAGTGAGATGTAACCAGTGTTTTCAGGATGGCCCAATTCAATCCAGCCGTTTCAGACAATCACACCCAAAAACAAATCCCTTCTCCTTTATTCGGCCTGGCTGTTGCATTGATTTGGGTGCCTGACTAATGGGAAATTGATATAGTCTTTGGCTTGCAATTGGTCTGCATGTGAAGCAGAAAATGTAAATAATACCTCAGAAAAACGTTTTTTTTAGCCTTTATTAAATGTTTTGACTCTGAAACAGCCCCATTTTTTCTTTAGAAAATGGAAGACAGAAAATTTCGAGTCACATATGTGTGAGACTTTATGAATACTGAATGTAATCATCAGTTCAGTTGATAGGAGTCCCCAAAGCAATTACAATGACTTGATGTAATTTTAGATTTGGGTATGGATGGTAGGGACGTCTCCCTGTCAATATTGTGGGAGAATCTTGTGTGTTTATGATAGTGGGCGGAACGGAGCTGATTTAGTCCCACCGATGTTGAAACCAAAACCACGCCCTTGATCTTTACAAACCTATTTCCTTTGTCATTGCGTGCTTCATCACATCGGTTTAATATAGAAATACTAATCTAAGAAGTCGTATACCATCAAAGACTTTTGGAATTTTTAATCCAAGGATCATGCTTGGCTCTGGGAATTCTAGCTGAAGGGCTAACGGTGCGGTTCACAGGTCTTCGCGAAAAAGGCAATCCGCAAAGTGTTTCAGCGCCCCCTTTTGGAAGCGATCTATATGCAAACTAGGCCTAAAATGTATATTCCCATTCCCAAATGGTTAACATAAAATTTATCTGCGTTACAAATAGGTCACAGATAAATTAGAGCATTTAAATGGGATTAAAAATGAATTATATTAAAAGGGTCGGGGCAGGATATTGCTGATAACATGCCTAAGCAAAGTAAGTCACGAACTGTGTAGTGAGAAATCGTAGCGGTGACGGAACTGGAAGAGTAATATGTAGGGGAAAATAAAACAGCATTTTTTTGCGGTAGTCATTTTCACATGGAGATAGAATTGATGAGTTGGTTCGCGTGCGCTGCTGTAGCAAAGTGACGCCACTGATCCTCGAACTCAAAATGCTTTGCAGTTAAAGGGGTGAGATTTTTATGTAGCAGTTCGCCAGTCTGCGTTTGAAGTCCCCATAAACGGGGAATTTCATTGTAAGTGAGCCAGCGCCAGAGTGAGTCCTCCGGGAAGGAGGTGAGATGTGACAGCGCATCGCATATTTCTGTAAGACTCACAAAGCTCTGACAGCATTGAGTAAACTGTAATCTCTGCGGTAAAGGGCACGAACTTTTAAAGTTGTTCCATCAAATTTCACTGGGAAATCTTTTGTTGGAGCCTTTTCTAGGGTAACTAGTTACTGCAGTAAATGATCCCGTTAGATCATCCGTCCGTCTCAAGTCTCATTTTCTGGCCAGGGTCGCCGATCCAGTTATAACAAAAATGATTTTTTATCAACTAAGCAAAGAATTGTTTTCCCTAATGAGCGATTTAACAAGGTAAAGTACAATGACATTTAAAAACTTTTATTGCATAAATGTTTTCCATTTACGTTTGAACAGGTTTACATATTTACAGCTACATCACTCAGGCATTGATATATTACCGATGTTCTATTACTTTAATCAGCATGCTAAGTTTACATGTATTTACAGGTATGTACTATGTACACATGAACAGAAGGACCGTGTACGTTTATGTATGTATGTCATTAAACCACCATGCTGTTTAAATTTCTGTCACGCTTCTTCTGTGACCCAGACGACTTGTAAAGAAATAACGACTAGGAAATGAATTGGTAGAATGTATCAGTAGATACAAAAGATGACAATAACTAACCTCCGTACGTTAGACCAGTGGTTCTTAAACTCGGTCCTCGGGTCCCACTGCCCTGCTTGTTCACCTGCTATCCCTGCCCTACACACAAGTCCCAGCTGTCTTTCAGCTTCTGACTGACTGACTGAACACACCTGATCCAGGTAATCAGCAGTGTGTAGGGCAGAGAGAGCTGGAAAACAAGCAGGGCAGTGGGACCTGAGGACCGGGTTTGAGAACCACTGCGTTAGACCATTCAGTCTACCAGTGTTTTTGTTTTTGGCAAAAAAACTGACTTATGTTGTGCAAAGTGAATTGAATTTAACTCTAAAATATGAAGTATTTTATGCGTAGTGTCCAAAACCAGACCAAATGGAACCTATATATTGAAGGTCAGGTGTAATAAGATTACATTGCTTTCTTTTTCTGTGTTTCATTTTACTATTGATTCTTCATTAAAAATAGGAATGTAATATCCAGACTCAAACAACTGTTTTCGTCTGCAGTAACAAAACAATAAAATTGCTAGTATTAATACTGTAATATTATATAATAAGACTTTATATATATACAAACATACACCCAGTACATGCCATCTCACATGACCCCTCTATCTCACAGAAACACGGGCCACTTTCCCAAGTCGTGTAAACAGCACTTCTGAGTAGATAGTTTAATTACCATTAAATGTTTTTAATTGTCGCAAAACCCGCATATGGCACATTAATGATATTAAATAGTCGGTTTTCATTTAAACGGTTTGATGGCAAAAATTAACGAAATAGCGTGGATTGAGATTGCGCCTATTGAGATAAGACCGCTGTTCACATACAAACCTTCTTTGTGTTATCTAAAACCTCGTTAATAAAAAATGATTTTAAAAAGTAGTATTTCCAAAGGTTTCTTATTCAAATAATAAAATTACAGACACAACCTAAAATGTTTCCTGTGTCAGCAGCGTAAAAAAAGTGCAATTTGAAAACATCAAAGTAACAAACCGAACTCCCACCTTGGTGGTTTAACGGATAAAAGCTCAGACATTTAACATGACACGTCCAGACACAGTTTTCCTATGAGAATCTGAATATTCCGCACGGAACGTATAATTGTCAGACACACGCATACGCTCGTACACGGCAGATACCTACAACTGAACCTCCCCAAGTCAAACAAAACCACCTCTCACTTAATTACTGCTCAAGCCAATTAGTATAATTGCTATTAATTTAGAAACGTGTGTTTATTCAAGTCCTAGTAATAATCTATGTCAATGCATTTCAATTATGAAATATTTAGTAGAACATTAGCCACATTTTTTGTTGTTAAGTGTTTAAAATCCATTTCAAATGGGTGTTGTGTGGGTTTACTAGGGTGTTGTGTGGGGCCCTGCCGTGTGTACAGCCACGCACATGCGCACACGCACAGATCTATACACTATTGTGTACATCACTTCTGTACAAATGGTGTTGTAGGTTTGGGTTCCCTGCTGGCTTCTATGGCTTGACATAGAGTTTATGGACGTGTGCGGGGTCTGTTTCTCCAGGCTGAACTCAGTCACACAACGGTAATGGTGGTTACACAGGCGTCGCTTATGGAGGTCATCATGGCTCTATGGTACCTTAGTGACACACACACACACACACATTTGCAAACACTCTGCTGGGACACATGCACTGCATATGACTGGCCTTGTAGGAAACTCTGCCCCATTCCTGTAAGTGTTCCCATAAGCACCGCTAATGATTTTGGATCCTATGAAAGCATGTCATACTGGGCCGGCAACCCAAACCAATCCAACTATATTCCAAATTTTTTAGGGCTCCTGTACAATCACCCTGACCGCCCCCACGACATCTCTGAGTTATGGCGCTTTTCCACTGGCATACAGGATCTGACTCCTCCCGGACCCGTACCGCAAACCAAGACACCGGCATGTTTCCAGCTCGCTCCGGTTTTCCGCTGCAGGAGATTCGGCTCATTACCGACACGGCCGGGTCGGAGAGCGACAGTGATATAAAACCGAAAAGGCGCTTATTTACGGTTAACACGGTGTACGCCGCAATTTACTATGTGCTGATTTCCACTAGCACGTCTCTGAGAATCCTGTGTTATGTTAGCATCGAATGCTAACGGAATTGGTATTCGCTTGTGTAAATTTGCATTAAGTATCCATTCCACTCAGCTGTTCTATACTACTTTTTTAAAGTAAGAGGTTGGAAAATTTCATGTTCCGAGTAATTGGGAATGCGATACTACTAATAATGAATAATATACAGAATATGGCCTTTGCTCCTCCAGATAACACGGGAATGCGGGAATCCCCGTTCATTTCAACCAATCAGGTGGCAGCAGGGATTGGTGACACATTTGTCACATGGTCCTGCTTACTAGCAGCGCCATGGCTGCATGCTTACGGCTCGGGTGCAGTTTGGGATCAGCTCGCATAATGGAAAACCTCAAGTGCGCAGTATGGCTCGGGTACAAATCGGTTCTTGGTGGCAGTGCGGAAACTGCCAAGAAGTATCACCACACCTTTTTTTAGAAGATTTTGTTCATATGCAGTCATGAAAAAAAATAAATTGGATCTGTGTGTTCCCAGCCACAGGATATACAAAAAGAAAAGATGTTCCGGAATACCAGGCCCAGTGTGTGTATATAGCAGATATGTAAAAACGATCCAGTCGCTAAGGCTAAGTATCATTCTCAGACAGTTTGGGTTGGTACCGTGTAGAGCTGTGTCTGAACCACTTGAATTAAAAGCGCGATCACTAAACCGAGCTTTGACTGAGCTGACGACAGAGCTGACATTTATCAAACATTTGCAAAATGCCTGGAGAGAGTGAGGATGCTATCTGGCGCCACCTGCTGGGGATCAGGCATGCCATCCGCGTGCGAGTGGTGCTTGGAAAATGAGTGCTATAGAAAACGCATTGCTCATGGCCCTGAGTCACACGCACAAACATTCACGCACACACACCACACACGCATAGACCTGCACTTCTGATGTCAATCACTCATGTAAACACCTTCCATATTCCATGTATATTTTTTGACATGTATTTATAAATTACGGCCAAGGGGTCTAAGACGCCGTCCCCTCTGGAAGACTAAGATCACCCAAAATCACAGCCTGGATCAGAAGATGCCAGCATGTTCCTCATTTTGTTGCACTGTGAGGCGGGACTAAGCGGCGTGTTCTCAGCCTGAAACGTGTTCCTCACCTGTGTGACAGTAGCATGCCCAGGCTATCAGGGCTCCTGTACATTATTGCGTTAAGAAAACTGCTCCCATCAGAGCAAAAGGCAGCCCTTGCGATGTCCCCCAAAGACAGGGGCCCATACCTGTGCCCCAGATAACTCTCCCCCCCCCCCCAAAAAAAAAAAAAAAACCACAAAATGTTTTTATTTTTGCCTTTTGAAGATTATTTTTTTTGTGGGGGGATTGGTAATGTTCCTTCAAAAAAAGGAAGTGGCCTCACTGGCTGGGATCTTCCTCTTGCCAAGTGTGCCCCCCCCCCCCCCAATCCGGTGGTCACTCCATACCATTCCTCAGCATTTGGTTGGCGGCGATGAGCATGACACTGATGATGAAGGCCATCGCGAAGGCACAGATGAGGCTCTTCCTCACACACGTCTGTCGGTTCTTCTTCTTAGGGTGAACTGCATTCAGTCGGGGGGAGGGTATAATAGGGGGGGGGGGAGAGAGAAGAGAGGGTCACTCTGGAGAGAATAGAAAAGCTCCCGTTAAAAGGCAGCCACACTGTGTGCTGCCTCGACCTTTATCTGACCTTTATTTTGTCCTCTGTCCCCAGAGTCGAGTCGAGCGAAAGCAAAGGGCATTTCACTATAGAGGACAGCGCCAACTCGCACAAACCTTTTCACCACAGAACCCGGACGTAGCTGCCTGCAGAGACTGCCATCTGACACCCTGGTGCTCCCAGACAAACCAAGAAGTGCCCTTTCGAGTCTCCAAAGAACCATTTGTACAGCATATATATTTTTATAATTAGCTGTTGGCCTGCTCATCCATGCCTAAAGACACATCATTAATTAATCGAGGCTGTTCCTGTGATGGTAATTTCTGCTGACAGGCATCCTGTAAGTCCCTCTTTGGGGCTCTGAGCTGCTTCCAACTGGCCACAGCTTTACATTCTCTACAGGAACTCCTGAGGGACCTTGATTTGCCATCTTCAACCTGTGCTATTTCTGTAAATATTCAGACGGGTGGGAAGTTTGCTTTTTTTGCTGTGGTTGATGCTGATCTTCATACACAGCATAGAAATTGTACCCAGGGGCGCTGGTAGAGATTTTGGGCCCCATGAAAGCAAACCATGTTGGGCCCTCAACCCACTCATGGGAGTTTTACTGGTCTGGGTTGGGGGCTTGTGGGAGTTTTACTTACACAAAAATGTCCTGAGGGCAGAAGGAAAAATGATTGGTTCAGAGAGATAACCAATCAGACTGTGGAGGAGGTGGGTCTAGGCAACTACAGGAGGCAGGACCAACCAATCAGGTGTCTTGGTCCCACTTCCTGTAGTTGCTTGGACCCACCTCCTCCACAGTCTGATTGATTATCTCTCTGAACCAATCATTTTCCCTTCTGCCCTCAGAAGATTTTTGTGTAAGTAAAACTCCCACAAGCCCCCAAATCAGATTAATCCAATTATGTTCCAAATTTCATAGAGCCCCTGTCAGTCAGGAGCCCTTGGAATGGTTCATAAGCCCCTCACCTCTGTTTCCCCTTACAGCACACCTGGTTGTATCCGTTCATTCATCTAGTTATTTTAGTGGAGGAATTCCGGTGAAGTACATTGCGTGAACATATCACCATAGGGCTGTCTGGGACTAAAACCAGCAACCTTCAGGCCATAGAGGTACATACATGTACATTAGAGGCCTTACAGATAACAGAAAGGCCTGGGAAGAGCCAGAGTGCTGTCTCACCTCCTTCAAAATCGGCCTGGCAGCCTCCCGCATTGTCCTTCAGACTCTCCTCCTCTGTCATGATGATGTTCTCAATGTCCTTCATAGTCAGATGGTCCCGGAAGGCATGGAACAAAACATGCTTCAGCTCCTCCAGCGTCAGACGCTGCATGTCAAACTGGGGGGCAGTTGGGTTACAGATTAGAATAGGTCAAAGCTTTTTTTTTTTTTTAAATCTACAGTTTTTCTCATGAAAATGTACATCTACCTGCCCTGCGCCCTCCTGCCTCCCCTAAACAACCATGATGTTATTAATATCTGCCTCCGATTGGTCAATAAAAAAATCCTTCATCGGGCAATTTAGTAACTCCAATTAGCCTCGGCATGTTTTTGGACTGTGGGGGGAAACCGGAGTACCCGGAGGAAACC
>JAODJX010000040.1:11238271-11258575 GCA_026776945.1 Isichthys henryi | reverse complement strand
GACCCAGGCGGAGACTCGAACCCGGGTCCCAGAGGTGTGAGGCAACAGTACTAACCACTGCACCACCATGCCGCCCCCGGGCGGGGGGGGGGCTCATTTCAGGAAATAATCACAGGCAAACGGCCACTGTACTCCAGCATCCCAGTAAGGATTGGTCCAGTAACACCAGACCACACTCACCGACATGAGCACTGCCACTCTCAGTCATTATCGTCTCTCCACTCTGCGAGTAATGAAGTTGATTCGGTGTCCCTCGAAAGGCATTGCATAACCCAGCGCTGCCCCCCTCTGATGTTTTTCTCCGTTTCTTTTATCTTTTTTTGTCCCAGGTGATTTTCCCCCAGATGGAAATGACAAATGACGACTTGCGGTGAGGGACGCTCTATAGCCGCCCCCACAGTTCTAGAAAACAGGCGTGTGTGTGTGTGTCTGTGGGTGGGGGAGGGGTGAAACTCAGGGCAGCGTGGCTCCCGGGATGAGAGCCGAGGAACATAAAGGAGGACGGAAGAGGCGTAAGGGGTTGGAACCTCCGTATTGCATCTTACTTCATAAAAATCTCATTTTACACTCCGCTCTTTCACCGTTGTTTTTGATCTCTCACTCTGTCATGACGAGGGAAACAGATGCATACTTAGGCAGTAGTGCGGAGCGGGAACGGGCGACGGTGCAAATCCGCACGGCACTGATCGTGCTGTACAACGAAGGGCCTGGTTGTTATGTTCCCGAAGGCCGACATGATTGATCCACGTTACCATGACTTTGGTGAAGACGAGCATAAAACCCCCAAATTACCCATCATCCTCCTGACACGCATCCCACACTTGCATGCATTGAAAATCAATGGCGCAGGAATAGGAATGATCTGAGACCAATGGTATGGTCGGCCATTTTTATCAGATGCTTTTATCCAAAGCGACATACAGATCAGAAGGCAGCGTCAGACAGAACCTGGAGCATTTGGGGATAAGAGTTTCGCTCAGGGGCTCAACAGTAAAACCACTCTGCAAACCATGGCTTTAAACCAGCAACCTTCTGGATCACAAGTGTACTGCCCTAACTATCTAGCCATGTGGTAAATGACAGTAACCTTAAAAAAGCCACCAACCTCGCTCAGTGACCTCACCACCTACGAAGCAGGTGCACCCGAGTGTGCTTGGGGTAATTATACCGCCACGGGACCGGGGGGGAGGGGGGTGCGAAGCCGAGAGGGGCTCAAGGATGCGGAATCAGGGCCAGCGACGCACATGTGCTGGTTGAGAGGCACCAGCAACACATGGAGAAATAACAGGTATTCTGGGGAACAAAAAGTAATGGACGTGTTGTCAGCCACCAGAGAGGTAGATGACTCAGAAGGAGAGGGAGAGAGGGAGTGGAGAAGGTGGTGTGGCTTTGATGGAGTCATCGCCCGGAGATGCTCAGTAACTTGCTGTGAGACTAACTGAGCCTCGATAAGCAGGTTCCTGTCGAGGTCTTTCTTACCTGTCCGGGACTGTAAGCCTGCTGGCTCCGACAGAAATCTATGATCTTCAACTCCTCCGAGCCTGCGCTGTTTTTCATGTGAAGGGGCCCCTAAGCATGTTCTTGCGTACCTTCTGCTTAAAAACCCATTCGCTCCTGTCCCCCCTCTGCTGTCACAAGTCCACATAGAATGCTTGGATCTTACGTCTTGTGTTTGGTTGAATTTGAATGTCTCAGCTATAATGGTCTCTACCCTTAAAACGACATATACCATCCATCGATCCATTTTTCAAACCGCTTATCCTACTGGGTCGCGGGGGGTCCGGAGCCTATCCCGGAAGCTACGGGCACGAGGCAGGGAACAACCCAGGACGGGGGGCCAGCCCATCGCAGGGCACACGACATATACCATCACAAAGTTATACACCTCTGGAAAAAATTAAGAGACCACAGCAAAATTTTCAGTTTCACTCATTTCTCAATTTATGGGATATATCTGAGTAAAATATACATTTTTTTAAAAACTGCAGCCTGGCTCTTCCCTGCTTCTCTTTAATGAAGGGCTTCTTCCTTGTTTTATGGGACTTCAGTCCTGGTTCTAGGAGCCTGATATGAACTGTCCTACAGTGAACTTTACACCTGCACTTAATGTTTCCCATTCTTTTATGAGGCACTGCTGGATAAGTTGATGGTCATCTCTGGCGTTAGAAAGTTGCTTCTGCCCTCTACCTGGCTGGTTTCTGGTCATTCCTAGTGTCTCCTGCTTCACTATTTTCTGCCAGCAGAACCAGGATTAAACCAGGATTTGAAAATGCAGACTCTTAAAAAATATAGAGTGGTCTCTTATTTTTTTACAGAGCTGTGGAAATGTAGGAAAAACTTAGCTTCTTGAAAAGTCCTTTGGTTTACAAGGAAACTGAACTTTCACTTGACTATCAGTCTTTCGAATCGGCAGCACACTGGACTATTTCCAAATCGTCTGAAAACGTCTGGTCATTCATTGGTTTAATACTCTATTCCAGTGTTTCCCAATCCAGTCCTCAAGGACCCATACAGTCCAAGTTTTTGCTCCAGCGAGCTAGGAAGCAAAAATGTGAACTGTCTGGCAGGGAGCTGGGAGGGAGCAAAAACATGGACTGACTGTGGGTCCCTGAACACCCGGATTTGGAAACACTGCTCTATTCATTGGGAGCACCGATCAGGATGGGGAAGATTCCACAACATCGCCAGGGAATTACTCCCAGAGTTCATGGTGTGTGAATAGCATCTACAATCATGTCTCCCTCACAGTAAATGTGTGGCCATGTCTTACTTTGACTCTTGGTATTGTTTTGCATGCGTGAGATAGTTGCGTTCTGTAGCTAAATGGTCACTTTATGTAGATTTGTATATTTTCATTTGAATTGCAGTTAATGTGTAATATTCCTACCCGGTGCATAAATTATGTTCTGATTAATCCGTGTTTGTCTGAAATTGCTGTCTAGTAATTTCCCAGGTAGTGGTGATACCACAATCCCTAGAAAGAATTAGCAGATGCACAAGACATTACTGTATAAGCACAGGGCGTTACAGTCTAATGGCTTTCTGACTAATCGCTTCATTTACACTGGAGGTGAACAGCAATGTCACATTATAGTGATAAACTGCCCGGCAGCCTCTCAGGTGAATCAATCAGTCATACTAAAATTGTGATTAAATGAGCAAACACACTGACGTTATGCCAGTATGTAGCTGCCCTGCAGTCTGAGAACCGGGATCATACTGGTTTTATGTGCCAGTGGATATTCCTTGATCAGTTGAAAGTGAATCCGGTGAAACGTCACTTTCTAGAATGGACAATTTTAGTTAAAAGGAATGATCAATGATCAGAGTGAAACTAAATGAACCAGGTATCCCTCAAAGAGGGAAGGAGAGCCTTAGGGGTTAGACCCAAAGATCTCAGCTACAATGGACTATGTCTTATCAAAGGGCAACAGACCCTGGACAAGCAAGGGAGGTTAGGTCCGTGTGACTCAGGAGTGTATGGGGCGGGGTTCTTAAGAGTCTGTGAGGGGGCAGCTGGTCAGGTGAGCTCAGGGCTTTGAGATTTGGGCTTTTGGATTCCACAAAGTCTCCTGAGCTGATGTTCCTACCACTTCTTTCAGTTCATCTCTCCAAGGTGAAGGGAGCCCCTCCCTAGCCTGTGATTTTTATGCTATGCGAGTTTTATGTCATTACGAAAAAATCTGCCTGCCAGTTTAATTGTGATTTAACACAATCGTCTGTTGCGCTTAACCTTTTCAAGAACATGCCGAATGGTCTGTCACATCCCAAATGAAAGACCCACAGGATCTATGAAAAAATGACCTTGCTTTCTGATCATGACCCCTGAGCTGCCACCAAAGCTATATTACCACAGGCCCACATGGGCCTCATACATCGTCAGTCAAAAGATTCTGCACACACTGACATTTCTATATCCGCATGTTACTCACTTAACATTTCCCAAAAAACACTTGATATTCCTTGCTGAAAAAATTGCAGTAAGTTCATAATTTTAGTACTTTTATTAACAAGAAAATGTCATATCTTTGATTCATCAAAGTAACCTCCACTTGTAGTTATAACAGCGAGAAAATGTGAGGCATTCTTTCTACAAGGGATGTTAAATATTGCTCTGTTTTGTGGGATGAATTAGGATGTCAACAGGGTGTCAGACATGCACTGTTACAGACTCTTTCAATGTCATAAAGAAAACCTGTTTTATTTGACATATTTTCATTTATAGTTGTTCATTCAATTTTCCAAAGCTTAACAAGAATAAAAATTCTGCAAATAAATGGAAAAGTGGTAAAAACCTGTGGTGTGTGAAGACTTTTAACTGGTGGCGCATTGCAGGTCCTGCAGAATGACACACAGTGACCAAGTACCTACTGGGAAGAGGCCAATGCTGATATCTCCATTCTGATATATCTGACATCAGCTGGCTACTGGGGTGACCAGTGGCATGACCCTAAAAAGGAGGACTAAGGTGTGAAAGAGGGGCACCCATGAAAAAGCTGTTGAGCGGGTGGGGTGGGGGGGGGCGGTAGAATCTATATCATACACATACTACGTGTACTACGAAGGCAAGGACTGTATATTAATTGTGATATTCACCTTGTTTTCTACAGAGAACAACATAACAAATTACATACACACATGGCCATTCTTTGTGTGCTTGGGGGTTGAAGAGAGTAGCGCCAGTTGTTGATGGGGAGGCGGATATGAGGAGGGAAGAAGGGGGACGATGGGGCTAAATGGGGGACACCCAACAGCAGTCCGAACAGAGGGTGGGAAAACCAGACTGTCAGGATGAAAGTGGTCACCCTACTGGCTACTGATCTCTCACTGCTGATCTCACACAGCTGATCTTTCTGAATTCCTATCACCACCGATCTTTGCTGTCGATCTCTGAACTCCTAAGATATTCCTTCAGGAAAAGATGACGGGCAGCTTCTGAGTTAACCACAAATCGGGAAAAGCAAGGTGTGGCACTGGCCTTTGTCTGACCAGCGAGTAGCGAATCGAGCAAAGACAGCCTGCCAGGAGGAGGGGAGCCATTGATCAGCAGTGAGTAGTGTGCCGGAGCTCTCATTCGTATGCAGGCCATGTTCGATAAAAGAATATTACTCAGGCTTCTGCGTCTCTCGTTCTCACAGCCAGCCGCCCCCACATCTCCGAAACGCCATCCGCTCCCGCTGGCCGCCAGACACCTACAAAAGCCGGGCGTCGTCAACAGTCTCTGCGTCGCGGGATCGATGAGTCACCCCGGGACTTGACCCTAGCCCTCCACATCCCATAATTTCCTCTCCTCGCAAGCGTTATTCTTTTGTTGGTAAGTATATTTGTTCTGTAAAAGCTGATGTCTGGAGCGACTTAACGACTGCTCGTGACTCTTCACGGTTTCCTGAGCGCTGCACGTGGGGGTGCGGCTCAGTGGGATAGGACGCAGTGCCAGTGATCGGAAGGTCATCGGCTCAAATCTCAGAGTCGACAGAGTGATTTCACCCTTGGGCCCTTGAACGAGGAACTTAACCGCTAGCCACACTAGGAATTGACTGAACCTGCTTTCAGCTGTAGGCTGTTTCAATAAAAACATGCGCTAAAAACAATAAATTGCAATTGTATGCAGTGGGAATAGTTTGCTGTCATAAGTCCAAATTACACACTGGATTCAGGGCCAC
The DNA here is from genome assembly GCA_026776945.1 of Isichthys henryi. Taxonomy (NCBI): domain Eukaryota; kingdom Metazoa; phylum Chordata; class Actinopteri; order Osteoglossiformes; family Mormyridae; genus Isichthys; species Isichthys henryi. The sequence goes on along the minus strand of JAODJX010000040.1, from coordinate 11,252,912 downwards.
ATATAGTTACAGGACCAGCATCTCAGTTAGGAGAAAACCATGGCTGTTCCTTCACAATACGTAACAAGATCCTGGTCAAGACCTCCAATGGGGCAAAAACAATTACGAGCTCCTGCTGTCGCTGGTCACCTGCCCACGAGACAGAATGCAATTATTGGCATAATTAGGGTGTGATACGGGTGGCTTCCAGGAAACACATGGCAGGTGCTCGTGTGAGACAACCTGACCTCCATGAGATTCCCGGCACACGATTCCATTCCCTCCACTCCACAAGTTCCTAAACCTGGGACTGGAATCATTCGGCTCGCATAAACATTGGTGCCATAGGCTGGATTTGCAGAAATTCCACACGGACCAGAAACCAAAGCTGAAGCGAAATCTACGGTAAAGCCAGATATTTGGCACCAACGCTGCGGGAAAAAAAAAAAAGTTTCGACAGCCTCGCAGATAAATGAACGTGGTGGTCAAGCCTGTCACTGCATAGGAACATTCAGGCATTTTAACAGACAGCTACACGCATACACTGCCATCACATCAAGAAGGGAACGATGTCTTTGTTATAGATACGTTACACATGGCCATTTCAAAGACACGGGAAACTGGTCAGATCTGTCTTTCAGCAGTGGTTTGAGGTTAGCCATATATACCTGTACATATGCTATATATGACTTTTTTTGAAATCTTTTCCCTTTGTTTCCTGTATGCCTGTTCTATGCACGAACATTGAGAGCAACGGAAAAAAAACAAAACTAAATTCCTTTTATGTGTAAACATACTTGGCCATTAAAGCTGATTCTGATCTGTTTCAGACCTAAGTGTGGCTGTACTAGTGTGTGTCCATAACAGCTTGCGAAGGGGGGGCTGCTTCTCCCTGCAACATATAAATCCCTCACTCTACCTCCACCAGGCGTGAATTAAAGGCCCAACACTGGTCGTGACCACAATCACTGGTAAAAGATGCTGTGGTTGGCACTGGCACTGAGGCTGTATAATGATTAATATCTTATAATGTCCAAGGAGTTTACCCTCCTTTGTATTAATTCTGAGCCCATTTCCCATCAGCATTCCGAACCAACAGTTAATCTTAGATGCTCACGTTGAACTATTAAAGCTGATCGATTATAAACTGCACCTTCATAATGCAGTCATTATGCACTCATACAACATTCAGTGCACCTTCATAATACATTCATACAACATTCATAAGCAGCATGTACGTACACCTTAACAGCTTTGATATACATTAATAACAAACATTATATCACTATACGATTGCAATGTTTGTTATCATCAGCCAAAAAGGCGGGACTGTGACTGGAATTATGTTTTAAACATTGTACACTTGTGTGTGACTGTTCATTTTCACGTGCCTTCCAGAATTCACAGGCATCACTTCGATCTGCGTTCTGGAGAAACAATCATTACGGTGTTTGTTTAGCTTGCGTTCCTATTGGTCTCATTATGCAAATATGGTCTGTTTTCATGCACGATTTACCAGACAATAAGGGCCCGAATCGGATCTCGCTTTCGCGCGGTGGCAATCTGCAAGCGCTCACGACTCCTGAATACCTTGATATGCCAACTCGCCGTAACCTGCAACCACGTTCACCGGGCCGGGAACTCAAGCCTCCCTTACATTCCTCTCAATTCATCTTATTGTAACAGCTGATTAAGTTCTTAATGAACCTCTTCAGTGCCCATAATGATGAGCCAGATCAGTACTGGGTTCTGTGATTCAGTATCACATGTGTCAATCCTTTAACTCGCACAATATTTCTTTGACAAAACAAACTCACGTGACTCTTTAAATCCCCGTCACTGTTCCCTAAAACTTCATCTCAAACTACACAATATTATTATCATTATTTATTTCCAGCAGTGCAAACAATAACAGTGGCAGCTTCGATATTGCGTGAATATGGATTGCAGAGTTTTGGTATGAGGCTGGGTCTAGGTGATCACTCATGTTGCCAAGGTGATTTACCACAGGCCCTGTGTCCCTATAAATTACTGAGAGAAATGCAGTTCGGAAGCCCACATTGGATTGGATTATCGATCAGCTGCTTGATAGTCATGTCAGGGTTACATCGTGTCAGCCATGTGGATTCAAGGACAAGATTGTTTACGTGAGTCTAAGCTGTGTCATCTTAAACCGCACTTCATAAGTGTTTTTCTTAAGTTAATTTGAAAATGCCCTTTGAGTTCGATTTCTTAAAGGCAGTGTTTCCCAACCCGTTCCTCTGGGTCTCCCAAACAGTCCATGTTTTTTCTCCCCGGAGAGAAGGGGAGGGGTCTCTGAGGACTGGATTGGGACCATTGCCTTAAGGAGCCATGAACTCCATCCATCCATTAATCCATCCATCCATCTTCTATACGGAATCTACAGGCGCAAGGCAGAGAATAACACAAGACGGGCACTAACCCATCTCAGGGCACACACATACACCCTATTAACCTTGAACTCATTTTACATTTTATGTGGTTATTAATTTTTTTGCTTTATTAACCATGTGATCATCAACCTCTACTCACGTCCAGCTCACTAGCCCTGAGAATCTTCTGTGTACCCTCTATGTACTTCTAAATGCCAGAGAGCCAATCCAGAGAAAGGCTTGGAGACCCCCCCACCCCCACCACCCGATTCTCACCCCGAGGATCCTACCTGCCAGAAAATGCTGTCTATGGTGTTGCCTAGGAAACCTTCCCGTGTCCCCGATGATAGCAATTTCGGCCCCAGAATGGTCACAAACTCATCGAAGTCCACCTGGCCGTCCCCTGGGATGACGAGATGATGTCACGAACACATTACACCACACTGCAATCACGTTCTGCACGTTTTCACAGCAGACAGCCTGCCTCCAGGGCATTAAAGGTAGACACGCAGACACATTCAGTGAATAATCAAACACTCATGCTCTCATTCGGTGTGAACTTCATATGGACTCTCACTAAGAATGATGAGAGGGACATTCTACCGAAATACGGTCCCTCAGAGACAGATTGGTCTGCTGATGTATTCAAGACATAAAGTCACAAATGCACTTTTATGAGATCCATCTCCATCAGGGACAGAAAACAAGCACCAAGGCCTCTGCAGACCATCGAAGACCCGGACCATCGAGAATCTCACAGATGGTGTGTTGCTGTGCGTTTGCCTGATCGAAGCAGTTCTAGGAATATGGCCAATTACAGTAACAAAACTTTAATAATATTTATGCAGTATAACTCACGGCAGAGAGAGGCTGCCTGAGAAGATGTATGGGTTTACAACGAATCCACTCTGGCACCAAGCTGTTCTCTTTTGACTGATACTTATTACAACAGCCCATCAGTGGGGATTTGACCCGGTGTAGCCAGCCACGACTGAGTATTAACTGTTTCGGCAACACTTTGTCAAGAAACTGCTGCCCACAACAACCAATCCTCCTCAAGAATACTGTTTACAACAGCCAATGCCGAAGCAGCTCCTATTTATGGCAGCCAATCATTTGTGTCTCCACTCCTCCCTGGCAGCCACACCTCTTTAAATTAGCACGATCCATATAGGCTTCAGAAAAAAGGCAACTGGAAATGACAATCCTGCAGGAGTTCAGGAAGTGGTGTATTTTGTGAGGGAGTGTTTGAGAGACTCACCGTCCATGTCTAGCCTCTGCATGATGATGGCCAGTTCCACCTCACTGGGCATGTACCCCAGCGATCGCATGGCCATTCCCAGCTCCTGTTTGGAGATGAACCCATTGCCATCGCGATCCAGCACGCGGAATGCTTCACGAATTTCTGTGGGACAGTATCCAAACAGAACCTCTCTCAAAAGGGTATTACACAGTATCAGAGAGAAACTAAAATTAATTCCTGTTCGATTCCAACCTTGTTAAAGTTAATTCATCTTCAGTTCATTCAGTAAACACGTTCATGTTCCTAATAAATTCATCCAGTCCAGCTGCCCTCCACGGATGTTATTGCGTCTGGAGGTGCAGATTTGTATTCTTGTAACACTCTGTATAAAGTGCCTTGACAGGAAGCAGCCTCACCTTGAGAAGTCACATGACAGTTTGAGGATTTCCGAGTTTTTCTTCCTCGTTAAAGGTACAACAACACCCGGTGGAAGGCAGGCGAGGTGGCAGGTAAGATCGAGCACGACGGGGAACACGGTCTCGAGACTCTTCTCCAAATTCAGGTTTATATTCAGCGATACCCAGAAGCACCGCGCTCGCTATAATAACAAATTGGCTCCTAAACTGATACTGGCTACATCCAGACACCAGTTCGTATTCCGAATTAAACACCTTGAGCGGATTATGCAAAGCACCCGAACAGAGTGCTATGATCGCGAGGATGACTTAGAGACACCCGGGCGAGCTGGAGCTTCCCTGCTTTCCAAAACGTGAGGGTTACGCCACCGGTTGTTGACTTCACCATGATCTGTTTATGAAATCCCCAGTTCCTCCGCCAAAATGCATAAAGAAACAACCAAGTGAAGCCCAGCCAGCTGTACTGCCGATACCCGCTGGTCTCCCCCAGTCATCTCTGAGTGCTCGTGGCGCTGCACATATTAAGTCTGAATCACTTACAGCCACCAAGGAAGGTATCCCATGAGCCCCTTGGTGTATCCCATGAGCCCCTTGGTGTATCCCATGAGCCCCTTGGTGCTCTTTCATAGACCAGGTATGTGAGATATTAATAAGATGCATGTTCCTTCAAGGTCTTTGAGATCCTTTCATCCAAAGCATTTTACAGTAAATGGAAATGCAACAAATTATACACACTCCCTAGAATTTGAACCCACAACCTTGGCATCGCTAACATAATGCTGTACTTACTGAGCCACAGAAGGCAGTACAGAGCAGAAACACCATGATTCTTTATCTGCTGCATTTGTGTTGCAGTGCCTTGAGTGGTTTTTTTCCAGCTAATTTCTGTTGTTTCCGCTATAGTCAATATTCAATGGCATGATATCCTTTGTCTGTCATTGGACCGGTAAATTCCCCATTAACTATTCATCCATGCTGTGCTCTACAACATACTACCCATTCCTCCTTTCATTCAAGGAGTGCTTGTTCACTAGTAAGACTGTCTCAATTATCATCCTCCCCAGAGACCTACCTGAATAGCGATATGTTTGTATGATTTGGGAATTTCTTATCCATGTATAGATATTGTTTGGTTATCCTGTTCCCTGTGTTGTTCTATAATTGTATACATGCCGTTGTGATTGGTTTTGTTCCCATTCCCACCTTTGCATCTGACTCACTGTGCAACAGAATTAGGACCCAGATTTCACTTAAGCGCTGAATTCTTGCTGTGTGCTGATTGGTCAGTCTCCTACAATCATGTATGTGTCACTAATATTAATGTGAAACAGCTGGATGAGTCTTTCAATCAAGGAAACCAGTAAAGCACAAGAAGTGCTAAACTATGTAGCCAAGCGTGTGAGACTGAGTTTTAAAGTAGTTTGTAAAACCTGAAGTAGCTCATAGGTCCTGACATGGATTAGATGGTCACCCTCATCAGAGTGGCCTCACATTTGGTATCAGATAAGCCCAAATGCATAATATTATGCCATATTTGTATCAGTTATAGCCTTTGCATGTCTTACAGGCTCGTTTCCAGATTGTGGTTTGCCTCTACAGGCACAAAGTGTGTGTGTAAAATGTAACAGCGCACACACACAATCTACTTAAGTCCCAGGGAGTCAGAGAACACTCTAACGAAAAGGCCGTCAGCTTTTTCGCTAGGGAACGCGGGATGTGTGGGCGCTAAATATCACTGAACGCGTACTGTACAGTCAACCTATTTAGGATCCATCATTCACATGATAACAAGGCAGTTAAATCGGAGTGGAGAACACATTCCCGTCACTCTGCATGGGAAATGTCATTTTCAAGGTCTTTGAAGTTAACCCTTTAAGTGAAACATTGAGTTTATTCCAGGCCGAGCTTACTGCAGTATCACCTTCTTGTCATATTCCGACGACCTTTTTCTTAACATACATTGTTTGAAAGCTCATTTTACAGGGACTGGGATCATTTCCAAAGAAACGGAACTGTGAGTCACAACGAGCACCAAGAGGCTCGGGTTCCACTCACCGCCCAGCTCCTCAGCTGAGATGTTGGCCAGCTGGTCGCTGTCGCTGCCTTCGGACAGGGAGCTGCTCAGGTAGTGGCCCTTGTAGAGCAGCCCGGCCGTGACGTGGTGGAGGGGCATGGCTTCCCTACAGGAAGGGGGTGGAGTCTCAGGAAAGTGTCACAATCCAGCCAACTCATATCACCAAGGTAGTCAAATAAAAGTCACCGAAGTAAATACACAAAAGCCACTCAGGTAAGCACATACATACTAAGGTAAGACATCCTGTGCAATGGATTTCTGCTGCATCTGCAGCCACAGGTATAAAGCTTCAGCGGCTTCAATGCGTCTGCATCTCATTCCCCTATGTTGGGGTGAACTAATGGGTCTCACTCTGTCTCATGGCATTACACCAGTCAGCCAAAAAATGCCGCAAAACATCGCAGGACCTCACAGGGGGGCTTTCATCTCATACTGTGACCATTAATCACCAGAAGTAAGACCAAAAGGAAAAAAACAAAAAAAACAAAAAGCATTTTCTGTATATACCTGACGGGATGAACCATAAAGTGGTTCTAGCAGAACACAAAATCTATTCTGGAATCTAATGGGATCGTCGGCAGTCTAACTGCTCTACAGCCGCAATGCACTGTGGGAAGGTTCTCTCGGGAGACTCATAATCTGTCCTTCAACATTCCCAAGGGTGCTCTGGACATTTTCGGCAATCACCAGCGTATATACACCACCTTTCCAAGAGACCACCCATTTCTGAGATCCCAGAACTTGTGAGTTCATTCACTTACTGTAAATCTGAAGGGTGGGGAAGAGGGCGTCCGATTTTGAGATACATTTTCTAGAGCGGCTCTGCTGATTTTTTCTGGCATCTCGCCCAACCATAGTTGATGATCAGGATAGAACTCAGTGGTCTGATGCTTTTATTGACCTCCTATCAGTCTGTATCAGGGCTGTTACGCACCTCAGTCATAGTACCTTTTTCTTCCTGGAAGCTGGGAACTGTTCCATCGCATTCCTCGGAGATTACTATATGTTTAATGCCTGCGTTCGGTGCCTCCCTCTTCAAAAACCCGGATGGAGGCATCATGCTGAGCTTCTCTCTGCATGTGAAGTGCGTCCAGATGCACGGAGATGCTCATCCATGTGTGCCAAGGCGGCCCAGGCTGTCAGAAGATTTATGGACACTTCCTGGAGCTGTTCAAGTTAAGTGCCTTGCTTAAGGGTTCAACAACAGTGCAATCCACATGGGATCTCGTTGGCGTGACCTTCCACTGACACATTCAGTTCGACACCCAATTTCTGCACTTTCACATGCAGAATTATGGGTATGACCTTCACCTAGGAGAATGGAACCTTGCTGGAATCAATTACTGCAGGAGCAACATAGGATGTGGGTAGCTGGTGAGAGAAATGTTCACTGGCTGTTTCAGAGCAGCTGCTGACTAATGGTGGGGGTAATGTTACCTCTTCACAGTTTACTGGTTTGCCACCATTGCCATGTATACAAATGGATATTTACAAGATTTGATCAAGGTAAGCATTGTTCTCATGGGTATTTTCATGTGTGTCTTCGATTCCTCTTTTGGAACTTGAGCCTGTCGTCTTTCAGTCATGATCCCCCATTCCTTAAATACCAATGGTTGCAGAACAAAGTCAAACAATGTGCCAAACTATGAACCAAATACCACAAGTTCTCACAATCCACCTGACCACAGGCCCATGCTCTACCTGACGAACAATCTAGAACATATAAACAAAATATACATACACCTCCACAAAACCAAACGTTTGCTTTCACTCTACCTGACGAACAATCTAGAACATATAAAAAAATATATACATATACCTCCACAAAAACAAATGTTTTCTTTCACTCTACCTTACGAACAATCTAGAACATATAAACAAAAATATACATACACCTCCACAAAACCAAACGTTTTCTTTCGCTCTACCTGTCGAACAATCTAGAACATATAAACAAAAATATACATACACATCCACAAAACCAAACGTTTTCTTTCGCTCTACCTGTCGAACAATCTAGAACATATAAACAAAAATATACATACACCTCCACAAAACCAAACGTTTTCTTTCACTCTACCTGACGAACAATCTAGAGCATATAAACAAAAATATACATGCACCTCCACAAAAAACAAACATTTGCTTTCATTCAACAAAGCTCCCAGTACTTAAGCAATTCCAGTCGCCATCAAATTTAGATGAAACTCCAAACCAACCAATGGTTTCTGCCTTCAAAATTTTATCTGCATCGCTGACACTAATAAGAGTTGTTGCGTATTCTTATTGGTGGGGAGACCAATCTGTGACTAAGCTGACAGCTCTGACATTGTTTCATGGGAGATCGCCAACTCATTTTACACCATGTGAACTTTCGTTTCACACCCACTCTGAGGCATTTTAAATGGCCTGCCTGGGGGCAGCTCACAGTCACTGCTGCAAACATAGGTAACAAAGTCACCCTTGCAGAATTTGTGCTTACCTAGGAGGTGCCCATTCTGATTGGTCTGAAGGGATACCGCTGTCAAGCCACTCTGTCTGTACGGTCACATGACTCCTACACCCCCAGAGCCCAAAAGCTCATAATCACTGCACACTCCAATTCCAGTGAGGGCATCAGCCTTCTCACTTTCCAGGTCAGTATATTTCCTACTATATATTTATTAAGCAGATACTATTGTCCAAATCAACCACGGTCAGACAGTGTGCCTGGAGGAGTTGGACATCAAGCTTTGCCCAAGAACGTGACAATGACATCACTCTGTCAGTGACAGGATTTTAACCTGCCTACCTTCTAACCACAAACACAGAGTCCTTCAATGGTGGGACACAGAACATCCAGAGCTGTCTGTCACCTACAGGCTTCTGCTGTTCATAGTGCTCCATTGATAAGGGTTTATGTGGGATAAACTAAAGGAATCTCCAGCCTTTTACTTCGATCAGAGGGGAGGAGCCAAAGAGTAGCAAGGGGTGGAGCACCAAGAGGCTGGATCAGAGGTCAGGTGACTTTTGGCATTCAGGTTTGCAAGTATCTACGATCTGCAAGAGCCTTAACTCTGAGATCACACTCCGTAGCTCCTGTTCATAAAAATCAAGCAATGCGGAATATAATATCAAGCTAAAAAAATAATCCTACGTGTTGACTTCAAATTTGCATTTGTATTTAAATGTAGAAATATGCAACTTTGTAATAGATCACTCAGGAATAGGCTATACGCACATTTTCATGAATTCATTGAAAAATGTCAATATTTATAAAGCAATGTATTATGCATTTCTAAAAGGGCAGAAATATGAAAATTAAATCGGCAATGACGGATACCCCGCAATAGAACAGTTTTGTTTCGGTATACAGAAAACATATATTTTCGATGTCATATACTTCATAATAATTAGGAAAAAATGCTTCGTATACTGGCATATATATTCGCAATTTCCGAGTGAGCGACTTAAATATTATTCTTTCACGTATCTACCCCCACATATGCACAGAGCAAAGTGCAGCCTTTTTTCATAAACGTTTAAAGAAAGGCTTAGCCGAAATAAGCCGTCCAGCTTCCACACGGACCCGAATCCTCAAACAAACAAACAAACACACACACACACACACGTTCGGAATCCATGAAACCCAAACCGCACACCTTTTCTGCAGTTCCCACAAGCGAGTTGATCTGAACCACGGGAGACCGCGGGTTCAGCTTCGATCCACGTCCTTTCCCCTAAATGCTTATTTAACTAAAAAGTCACCCCATATCGAAAAAAAACACACATATAAACACCCAAGGGTTCGGTTTTAATCCTGCTACTATTTTCTCAAAACGTCATAAAAAGCATAAAGTGGTGCGGTCACTAATGAAAAAAACAATTATAAAGGTGCATGGTAAACGCCATGTCACCCAAACGCACTCCACTGTGCCTCGTCCTGTCTTAAATTGATTAAAATTTTAAAAGTCCCCGACAACTGGCAGACTGCTCTAAGGCGGTAAGTCACAGAGCCCGTCCACAGTCCCGCTGCCCGCTGTCCCTCACCCGTAATCCGTGGGCTGCTGCAGCTCGATGGACTCCGTCTGACTCCCTATCGCCTCCTTCGGAGTGCCCGGTTCCTCTTCCTCCGGCCGCTCCATCTCCGCTGGACGTGTGACCTCCATAATCCCCCCTCCCCACCCCACGGTGGCTCAGCCTGAGTGCCGCGGGAGTTCGGGCTTCTCCCAGGACAACGGCATCGGGGGGTCCAGACACCGTCTCTTAATATTTCAGCAGCATCTCACTTGTGGCCGTGCCCCCACCACGTGGAGGACGGGGCTGGTTTAAACGTCTCTTGGACGAACCATCGCCCCTCCTCCGTGCAGCCACGGGGCGTCGTCCCCCCCCCCCCCCCAGCAAATGAACTGATACATTCACACCGCCTCCCCAGCCTTTTCCCACCTAATGCCCCTCCAGGCGTCGGTAAAGAGGGGCCGAAAAGCATACAGGATTTACCCGTTTAATGACCCGCACGTTCATTTTAATCACCATTTGCGTGAAACTCCGAATGATCATCTTGGAGATTTTTAATACATGCATCATAAAGTTGGGGTAGGAAGGCGACAAAATAAACATGAATGAAAATGATTTATTCACAAGACATACGATCTTACGGTCCGACATTTCAGTTTTAACAGGAATTGATGGAGCATTCGCCGCACACATACACTGGCCAGATTTCCGAGGGCACACCAGTAACAATGTCATAGCAAATAAACGCTTAATAATAATACGGATAAATGATTAATAAATAAAAGGCCAAAGTTATCTACGTACTGTGGTTAAAAAAACCGCTAATGATGGTAGGCTATAAAAACACAAGCGTGTTAATCCACGCACAGAGGCGTCATTGATCTTTTCGCCCTCCCTGCTGCTCATGAAACGTTGACTAGGGGGTATATTTTAATAACAACAGGTGAATTTCAGAGACACGTGAAACGCTGAAATACTACACACTCATACTGGAAGATGGTGAGCCCGTCCGGCATTTGGCACTGTAATATCCGATCTTTATAGAGATGATTTAAACTGAACATCCACTTTCATGACTTACCTTTAAATCGCTTTGGCTCCGCTTAGATCCGACGCCAAAATGCAAGGGATCAAGTCTGCTTTACGCGCCTGTATGAACCTCTTAGTTGTATCATATAAGTGTGGAAAAAATGCCAAATTCAGTGCTTTGGTTCTTGATCCATTGCAACAACAGTGGTCGGCAACCCCCTTTAAAAGCCCCGAACACTGTCGTGGCCATCAAACTCAGCTCACGTCTTCAATTCCTCTTCTCCTCGTTCGCCATCTCTCTTCTTCAGGCTGATATGAATAAGGCTCAGATTTAATTTGAAAAGGTATTCGGACAGGTATGCTCTTTTTAACCCGCCCCTCTCTGTAGTGCAGTGGCTGTAGCGCCGCGATGTAACACTGTCCTTATAACCAGCACCGAAATTATTACAAACGAGATCACCAACAGCTGCTGACTTTTATATCATGTCGGTTTTTACTGCCGGGAGCGAAAGGCAGGAAACAGGTAAAAGTAATTTCTGTCCTTATTGCTGTCGACCTGTAAATAATGTCTTCCTACCGGCAATAACTCGTGTATTGTAAAGATGCGACAGCAGTGAAATCGTCTGCTCTGATTTCTTTGACAGGTCTGGGGTAACTGTATAATAAACGGCAAGCACTGGACACATCAGGTGCAATAAATATTCAGCCATATTTAGTATTTTTACCTATAGAAAAGTGCGGATGGGCGAAAATAATTTCACCATACGACCTTGAATTTCGGCAACACGCTACAAAGAACAATTCGTTACGGTTCACTGCCACTAGCGCTCAAATCTTGTTATAGTGAAAAATCCGCAGAGCATGCATACTATTTCGCTTTTAAATACAGGCCTATGAGCAGTATTGCTGTTCCCTCCAGCGGCAGTCCAGTATCTCACTGGGATAATGATTTTAATACGTACAACCAACACAAACAATACTATATATAACTATCAGTTAAGTGCTTAACTATCAGTTAAGTGCTTATATTTCTAAAGACGAAGTCTTTGTGAATATAAATATAACATAAATTTTGACAGTTACTGTTGCAAAGCTTTGAGGAAAAATTTAATCTATTTTCTAAAACAGGATGAAATCCAGGTGACTCGCAGATAATCTGACCTTTCCCCGTGATTATAGAGGCCGAACTGACCATTAATAGCTGATTAAATAATCAATCCATCCATCTTCTAACTGCTTGTTCTGGTCAGGGTCACCTGGAGTCTATCCCAAGCAGTATAGGACACAAGGCCAGTCTATGGGGCACAAACACACACACTAACAATCAAACATTATGGGCAAATTAGAGACGTCAGCCCACTGCATCTTTGGACTGCAGAAGAAAAAGGGAATTCCCAGAGAAAATCCACATGACCTGGGGGGGGACGGGACATGCAAAATCTACACACAGAGCAGAGATGAGAATCAAATCCCCAACGCCAAAGGTGTGAGGAAACAGTGCTTCCCCCGGAGCCACTACACTACAGTACTTATACAGCATTATTAATATTAATTACATGCTAGCAGCATGTGAACTAACTAAGGATATGACTGTTGATAAATCACATTAAAAGAGTTGCAGTGAAGATATCATTTCTATCACCTCGGGTGGCGAGCTGCAGGTGAAATTGAGTGAATATAGCTAAACATGAAACATTATGTTAGAATGGTTCGGTTTTATAATATTGCGGGGATGTGTTACCCACCGCATAGCATGCTGAGCTAACCCTAACCCTAACCCTTACCCAAAGAGCCTTCTCGGGTTCAACCACAAAACCTATAATTGCTGGAAAACCATTAACCAGGGTCCAGAAAACGCACAGGGGATGGTGACCACTGCCAAATTTTAGGTGCGATGGTCGAGTTCGCTGGCAAGACCCACGGTTAATAATCATCATGCTGTTTTTTTTTAACTCGCTCAATTTGAAGATCATCCCTTAGATGTGAACCAGCAACCTGAGTGTGACTGAGCCGCTTTTAACCTTCGCTGTAGTCTTTCGCTCTGTTCGGGCTGAGATGAATGTGCTGCATTTTTAAATATTATGCATTTATACCACTAAGCGTTGAGTGCAGCTATTCCGGTTAAGGACTGACTCAAGGGCACAGCCGCTGGCTGCTCTCAGGCCTCAGATGGTTACGGTTTTTATTCCCTGAATTTATAAACAATCCAATGTGCTGCATCTGGGCACATAGATGAGTGCAGGCTTTAGGTGAGGGTTTAATGAGGCTGTCAGACCATCACAAAGCTGAACGATTCCTCTGAAGTCAGACACAGAGGTCCCTGACTTTGGTTTAACATGCGCTCAGGTTGGAGCTACACCCCTTCATTTCCATTTGCGTCTCCTTGAGTGGAGAGTCAGGGACACAGAGGTCTCTGACTTTCAAACAGAGAATTCTGACATTGGAACGGCAGACTTTGAACCTCGCACAGGGATGAGACTCTGCGAGTGTCTCCCTTTGGGGGTTTAATAATGTTCATTTTGCTTTTATGATTCATGATCACCCAGTGATGAAGCAGGCAGCAGGATATGTGTGGAGGTGAAAACGTAAAACGTTTGATGGAAAAGAATTAGATTTAGATCTCGGTAGGGTTCTGATACTGAATATTCAGCAGCATAAAATTTGGGAGTATTTTGTGTGGGTTAGGGGCTATGCTAAGAAAATAAATAGCAATGCCTTCTTCCCAGTACAATGGAATTTGCATCCATAGTGAAAATTAATCTTTCCTCTTGAGTTTTATTACCTCTGGAAATTTCAGCAGTTAATGGGGAATTCTGTCTCACGCCTGCTGCCATCACTCTGCCTGCTGCTGGAATTTACTTAATTAAAGTAGGTAATTGGATTTGAACCCGGATCCCATTTGTCTAAATCAGTTGCAGAGGATTTTAGTCAACTACCATGAAGGACCACTGGCCCGCTCTGTGTTATACACCCAATGACAGCAGGAGGGCAAAAGAATTTTAAGCTCATCTTTGCCAAATACTCACACTCTGTGATGGAAATATATATATTTTTTAAATAACAGCTTTTAGATTTATATTCAGATGCACTTTTACTGGCGGACTGATTTTGCAGTTACATGCACTCCTCCAGTCCTCCTAGGAGTGCTAACCCTCATCCAGTGCTGATCAACAGTTTAGGTGACATAGGCGGATGCCGAGGGCACCATCTTCTGAGGGGGGTGACGACTTATGAAGACACTTATCTATGTGCAGTATGTGTCTGGGGGGGGGGGGGGCTTGAAGCTTGCATAGGGCTCCACCTGAGCATTGCCGACATCAGCCATGCACTGGAAAGGTAATGGCATGCAAAATGCAGTCAATAGTGACGCCAGAGTACCACTTCTATCGCCCCCAGGTGGTGATATGCAGTGCTGCATAGGTACTCACACCTGTCAAAGTCCATCCATCCATCCATTTTCCAAACCGCTTATCCTACTGGGTCGCGGGGGGTCCGGAGCCTATCCCGGAAG
>JAODJX010000040.1:11218858-11234013 GCA_026776945.1 Isichthys henryi | reverse complement strand
TCCTCCAGGTACTCCGGTTTCCCCCCACAGTCCAAAGACATGCTGAAGCTAATTGGACTTGCTAAATTGCCCGTAGGTGTGAATGGTGTGTGAATGTGCCCTGTGATGGGCTGCCCCCCCATCCTGGGTTGTTCCCTGCCTCGTGCCCATTGATTCCAGGATAGGCAATCTGCGACCCAGTAGGATAAGCGGTTTGGAAAATGGATGGATGGAAGTTATAAGGGTGGGTGGGGGCTCCAGGGACATATGAGAAGCAGCCAATCAGATCCTGCATCTGCTTGGCCACCACAAACGCAGATTCCCATTGGTGTTTGGATGAACATTCCTCCTCCAACCAATAGAACTGGCCTGTTCGTTAATGACAGCAGCAGTACCAATACAAACATAGCTGTAGGTGGATACAGTTGAATCTTTGGGTGGGGGGGGCACTCTGAAAACACTGCCAACAGGATCGGAAATCTGAAAGACCATGAACCTAAAAGGTGACAGAACATTAGTCAGCCCGGGTGCCATAGGATGGCAGCCTATGTTGATCATAGCAATGGTGGCGGGGGGGTGTCACAGGTGCACAGCCATGTGATACAGATGGCAGTTCAACATAAAAACAGCCAGTTAGTCATGCGATGTGAAATCGTTTGATGTATCATAGGTTATCGTAAGAAATGAGTCGTGCGACGCTGATAGCCACGGATCCGCTTCCGCCAGCACGAGCTCCGTTAGCAAATGACAGACTCAGCATTTGTAATCCCAGGAAATGCAGCGATTCCAACAGATTCCTATGGCGCTCAGCATCAGGACCTCACATACTTGTGACTCACTGTTTTGTGTTTAAAAGCACCACCCCCACCTCCGTCTATGGTGATTTCACCTGAAAAATAACAGGGATATCGTCCCCCCCCCCCCCCATTCCATTCATTAAACAGCAGCCAGTCTCTGCCAAACCCACACTAATACCTGAACGAGACCCAAGATCCATTAAACATCACAAACAAACCTTCTCTAGCTCATTAGAAAAGGCCACATTCTTCTACCGTGCTGTTTTTTCAGCTGTTATTTACAGATTTCAGCTTCAGAGCATGTAGCTTTATTAAGAACTACAGATCTCAGTACTGCTCACATTTCTACAGAAACCTAGTATAAAACATGACATATTAAGTACTCTGGCTCTGAGGTCCAGCTGTACTTTTTAAGCTCCACCTCCACTTGATGACGAAATTAAATGCCCGATGACAAAGTCTCGTGATTATAGTCCCTGTATCTGCCTCTGTCTGTCATACTGTCCTGCTGTTTATCAACTTCCATTTTCCTTGGGTTCTGCTCTGATAGACGCTGTCATTTCTGGGTGCAGGTGGAGTCTGTATGTAACACCAATGAGGACGTTTCACTTGTGGCTTCACCGCACGTCCCGGTGAATCCTGGCAGAGTGTACGAGTGCTGACTGCCAGCCATGATGGATCTGGTTTGTGACGGAGACCTGTCCCTGAAAAGCCAGGAACGTTTGACAGGTTTGATCATGCTCCTTTATCATTTGACACAAAGTACAGCAATGTCCTTTCCCTTAGTAGACAGCAGCATCCAGGTTCCCAGAAGTTAAGGAGAGCAGGTGGGCTGCTTCGGCCCTAGACGCTGCCATCCTAATGCACCGTGATACAGCAGCCCTGAACTCCTTAATTCATCTTTTCCCTTCAGTCTTTAACCTTTTCAGCTATTTGGTTTTAAAAACACTAATTCTCAGCTGAAGACTGACACAATCAATAAGGCTGGGAAAATGCTGGCAAGGACAGCATTAGACGGGTTTAATTAACACAACTTGCTTCTCATCGGATTTGCCATTAATCCTTTTTGAAGAGGCACTCACATTTCATCTGTGCCCAGCCCCGTGACCCAGGAGACCATGTGACCCTGAAACCGAGGTTCCAGGCAGTCATGTGACACTAAAAGCCTCTGAGGGCTACAATTAGGTCTTTGTACGTTATACTTTTTAACAGACCTTGTAACAAAATTGTTAAAGTCCAGAACATTAAGTGTATTGATTACCCACCAAATAGAGGGATCTCTAAATAACGGGACTGTTTTCTGGGCTTTAATTGTTCCTTTTAAAGAAAATTCACTCTCTGCTGAAGAGATACACATTTTGCCTCCCATCAAAAGCAGAACAGTCGCATCTCTCGCTGTCAGTCATTTAGAGGCTTGCTTTTCCACACAGATGGGGGGAGTGGGAGGAGGGAATCCTTGAGAACTGTAGTATGGAAGCGAGTGACGTGACAAAAGAGGTGGAGCATGCAAACACCAATCACAGCCGAGTCCTGGTCTCATGACAGCATGTGATTGGATCATTTCAGGTGACAGGTTTTGTTCAAGGGTAAATTAACGATTCCCTGCTGGGACAAACTTTCACCCTTAACCTGCCATGCTGCTGTTGTCATTACGGTGCCTCTATTCCAGCATTCCAAGTTATTTTTTATATATAAATACACAAAAGAAAAGAAGAACCAAAAAAAGTGGCACAGTAATGCAGCACTGTGCCCAGGGGCAGTGGGTCCTTGGCTATTTGGCCCAGCTAATGTGGGCACATGCCAGGGGCGGGGGTGGGGGGGGGGGGGGTGGCGGAGTGCAGAATCATCCAATCCTGTCCCATCGCTGGCATCAGCAGGAATGCCAGCCAATCACATTCACTCACTTTCAGAAACACTCACACAAAAGTTATAAACACTCCCATTAATATTAGCTATTTATAAAATGACAGCTTGACTGTTATATGCCGTTATATTTTTAGGTATTTATACTATTACTGGTGTGGGTTAGGAGTCCGTGTCTGTCTTCGGAAAGGTTGCCAGCGCGGATATTGCATCACCGTCGGACCTTTGAACAATGACTTAACCTCAACAGCTCCAGATTAACAAGTGACCCTGTACTCATCTGATAGGAAAGCAAGGTGGGGACATGCGAAGAGATTTTATTGTTCTTGTTACCTGCAGAACGACAACAAACTCGTTAATTCATTCATTCCATTAAGGTGGCAAATTCTGTATGAAGCCATACCCTGGCTGCTGATTAACATCTCTCTGCACGTGCAGAATAAAAGGAAGAGGCAGGGAAGAGTCAGTCAGTACTAAGTACACCAGCATCCCCTCATTGTACTGCCGTCTGGGGAGCGATCGTGAGGACACAGTGTGTTCTACACCATGGACATCATTTGTTACTGCAGTAAAATATATTAACACCCGCTCTGTCTTATAATATCCCGGCCCTCCCTGCAAGGGGTGCCGTCAGAAGGACGGACGGATGTTATTCCAACCATAGCCATTTAAAATGACATTTTTTGAAACCCCTCAAGGCTTCCTTTAGCTTTTTATCGTGTGATAACCTCTAATTGTAAATAGAACAAAGATTGTATCTTTTTCTGTAACTTTTGACATGTCATTTCATTCCATATTTTGGTCTTTTTTTTTCCCCCAGTAGGATAATTCTGTGAGCCTATACTAGACAAGCAGTTGGAGGATGGATCAGTGATAATTTGGTTTAAATAAATGACCGTTTCCAAAAAACAATTGTCTGTTTCAGGCCTTTTCACACCATATAAGCAGGGATCGTCAGCCTAGTCTGTGGCGTAATGTTTAATTGAGAAAATAAAAAGAACTGGAGGACATGTATTTAAATACCATGTCCACAATCAAAATTGCATTTCGATCAAAATGTATAAATATCGGAGTTCACCATGGTGTTGACTGTTGTATATGTGTAATATGTTTACAGCATCTGGCTCTATTCGTCAGTTTCCAGCAACTGCCTCGTCCTGTCGTGTTGATCCAGAGTTCATTCCAGAAAGCAGGTAGGAACAAGGCCGCTTGCATCCAGGACAGGATGTCTTTTCCGGGGAAACCGTGTTAATCACCCTACCTGGCAGTTATAATACCAAACCGAGCCCAGCTCTTCTTCAGTAAAGGAGAGTCAGAGTGGATCAATACGAACCGTGTAACACGAGACACTAATGAGTTTCCCCGACGTAGGATTTTGTGTGGTGCTGCCTGACGTGTTTGATAATGAGGCAGGCATGTACTCAAGGGCATGTAAGAGCAGAGAAGGAGAGGGAGGGACATGCTGAGCCCCCACAGGCTACAGGCACTCGGCAACCCAGCCCGGCGCGAGTCAGACTGCGTTAGAGTCAATTAAGCATCGGTCAGTTGATTGTGCGTCGGAAACAATAAGAAACACACACAATTGGAGGAGGAGAGAGAGAGAGGAGGAAAGAGAGAGAACCAGAGATGGAAGGGAGGGCTGGGGGGTTGGGGGGGCAGAGGACAATGTGGAGAGGGACACGGTCTGATGAATAAATCACTAGGTGATGAAGCCACGTTTCTGTTTTATGTCGCATTAAACCTATGGAGGCGACTGTCACATGCAGGCCTGCTGATTCTTCACAGAGACGTCCAGACTTCAGAAATGCATGTTTCATGGCCTCTGAAATGCAGCTTACAGGGCAGGCCTGGCAGGAAGAGGCGGCACAGAAATGTCTTCGCTTTATTGCCTGTTTCTGTGTCGTTGTGGCGGGATGTGAGACCGTTCTGAGGCCTGCCGATGCTGGACTGTGGTATGCGCGGTTTTATTGACAACAAAAGAAATCACAGGAAGTACTCCAAAACAACAGGGCGCTTGGGTCTCGAGTCAGCCCAGTCAGCACTTCGCTCTCTCCGCGGTCTTTTTTTGGCCAGGGAGGGACTGTAGCTGGGCGGCTTGATGAGCTGCCAGCCAGTGGCAGGTGTGGCTTCTGAGTGGCAATGCTCAGCACTTCCGACTGCGGCTGGCACAGCCCCGATGCCCCTGTGGCCGCGCTGTTACAGTCACCCACCTACACGCTACTCCTGGTCTAGATCCCTGACCTCCAGGATCCCGAAACATATTTATTCCAGGGGGAGATGCTGGGTAGGGGGCAGGGCCTGTAAGGAGGTCGTCCCTGATGGTGCTGTTTTCTGCCGAGTCCATGGGAGAGAGAAGATGAATATGGCCTCACGCCAGCAATGGGAAGCAGGGCATGTGTCAGGTGGTCGTGGATTATAAAGACAAGTTATACAAACACACATCCAGGTTCAGGATACTGGGGTTTGCTATTCCAGAACTTGCACTCGTGTGTTTGTGATATCAATGGTATAGTACTGTACATAAACACACAGAACAAATTCCATTATTTTAAAAAAAAAACACATACATTCAAAGACAAGTAGACGATTAAGGTCTCAGTGTTAATTATTTTAATTGCTGTTCTTATGTATGTATTCATTCATTCCAAATTAGGGCTGGCGGTTAATCCAAAGCACGAACTTAACAAACAAGCCATCGATTTGATCTCAATGTCCTGACCCACAGTAAGTCTCATGGCTCTTAATGCTGGAGCCGGAATGATGACCAGTTTCTCTCAGCCAAGATCTTGTTGTAGATTTCCATGAGGCCATCTGCAGCCATCATACTGAATATAATTAGCTAATTAAAAATCCACACTTTCCTGCTGTAACTCGCTCTGCGGCGTTCCACTGCTAAGTGGCTGCTGACAACTCTACTGTCACTATGACTAATGTTAGCGACGTTTAGCCTCCTCTCCACCCTAGTTAGGCCAGATATCACAGTCAACCTTTATCCTGTAGAACATTTATGAATGGGACACTGTAAATCTTTTGGAAACGTATCTGCTGAATGGTAAAGACAAGAATGGATGACATATATACTCATGCCTAATCCCCTAAAACAGGATAAGACGACAGATATTGTTCGTTATGTTTAGTACTTACTGTGCATATTGCTATTCTTGACACATAATGTACACTGCATAACATTCAGAAATCTCTTTAGTTAATGCACTGTCTAACTGTAATGAAAAAGTCTGCCTCAGCCACACTGAGAAATTGTACTTCACAGTTTAGTATGTCGTACTGTATCCCAGTGTTTGTTACATGCTGAATTTTGCAATCACCACTTAGAGATCTCACTATTTAGTGAACTGTCTCACTTTGGTCACAACTAGTTTGTATAGACATCTAGAGTATATACGTTTACTGATTGTAGATGGGTTGTCGTTATTACCCGATATTTGTATTTTATTTTATGTTTACTTTATCTAATTATTCAATGTTTACTGTCTTGTTTGTTTTGGAGTGAACCGTCGAGTCAAATTCCTTGTAAGTGTCACCTTATTTGGTCAATAAAACTAATCCTGATTCAGATTCTGATTCTGATTCAGTAATGGTCTGCCTAGGGGACAGTTTGCCTCTACGATCTCTTCAACATCCATTACATGTTGCATTATGACTCTAGGTGCGTCTGAAAGTGCATTCTTGTTTACTGCGTAGTATGCGAAACAAATGTGATTTAAACAGTCTGAAGAACGTCACTCACTCAGAAATTTTTGTCAAGATGGCAGAGGAAGTGCCGCTTATACAAATTTAAGTAGATAACAATACCCAGTTACATAAGTTGACTCGATTGCGTATTTTTTTCTTTGACGGCTTTTAACAGTATTTAACTTTCACAGTGGGTTAAGCTACAGTGGAGATCAAAAGTTTGGGAACCCCTGATAATTTTCATGCTTTTCCTTTATGAATCACTGGTTGTTTGGATCAGCAATTTCAGTTAAATATATCATATAGCAGACAAACACAGTGATATTTGAGAAGTGAAATGAAGTTTATAGGATTTACAGAAAGTGTGCAATAATTATTTAAACAAAATTAGGCAGGTGCATAAATTTGGGTAGCCCAATAGAAAAATTACATTAATATTTAGTAGATCCGCCTTTTGCAGAAATAACAGCGTCTAAACGCTTCCTATAGCTTTTAGTGAGAGTCTGGATTCTGGTTGAAGGTATTTTGGGCGATTCCTCCTTACAAAACATCTCCAGTTCAGTCAGGTTTGATGGTTTCAGCCCGCTAATGATGGTTTCATTAGCGGGCTGATGGTTGATGGTTTCATTTAAAGCATGGACAGCCCGCTTTAAATAACACCACAGATTTTCAATAATATTCAGGTCTGGGAACTGAGATGGCCATTCCAGGACTTTGTACTTGTTCCTCTGTATGAATGCCTTAGTACATTTTGAGCAGTGTTTAGAGTCACTGTCTTGTTGAAGTATCCAGCCCCGGCGCATGCAATTCCAGACCGTGCCTCTCTGTTCCTCTGCTTTGATTCACAGTGACCTACGAGAATTACAATTTCAAAATCTGATGAAGTTCTGGAAAACACTACAGACCAGGATGGCTGCGTGGCCAGAAGAGTGTCCCCTCTCACACAGACATACTTGTTTGCATTCATATCTTTGTGGGATCTGTCCATTCACATCTATGAGCAAAACCCTAATCCCAACTTTAACCCCTACCCTCCCCTAACCTTAACCATGAGTAATCAAATAAAAGGCTTTTGACAGTTTTAGTTTAGTATTGATTGCAGTCACAGATTTGTATAAAGTTGAATTTCCCCTTGTGGGGTGGGGTGGGGGGACAAGGGCACCCTTAGCACACAACCCCAAACATCATGGGGGCAAAAGTGCAAATGCGTTGGGATGGGGGACAATGTCTACACCCCCCAATATTTAATTTGGCTTCATTCATTCCCTCCCTAAATAGACTTTTGTACTTAAGTACTGTGCCCCCCCCCCCCACATATCAAACTCCCTCCTCCTCTGTTGCCCAGGTGGTTTAAAAGAATAGCTGCCCAAAATGTGGCATTTCCCCCGCAGCCAGTACAAAGGTGGGTAGAGATCCCCTTCTTTACCCCCACTGTTTAAACATCGACTCAGGCATCTCAGCGAAATGAATTTTTTAAGCTGTCTCGGAATCGGAAACGCCAGGAAGCTGAGCCATTGCAAAGTGTCCGGCTTCAGCCACGGGCCACATCTTAATTGGCAGCCCCTCGGCATGTAAGGAGTTACATAAAAGACACTGGAATCACTTAGTGGCGTCTCACCCTCCCTGAAATTAGCTGCCTCTCCGATCCCAAGGGCCATGTGTCCAGTGCCGGGCAGAGGAAGCCACAGTCAGGGCCCTGCACTCCAAATCAGGAAACCCCAAATCCCTGTTCGTGGCTGGTGCTTAAATTGCATAATTCTTCCCGTTCCATAATTTAGTGAAGCCCCTCCCAGGCGAGCAGCACAGCATACAGCAGGGGTATAGTACTGGGTATACGTAGGTATATGGTGTATATCCACCTCTAAGAAATGGGTTGACCGTATACCCACCTAAAACAGATCAGAAATGCTTATCAGGCATTATCAGGAAAAGTGTGTATATGCAGTTATATGGCATAACAGTGTACCTGCCTACCAAGGGCTTGTCTTGATAGGTGTAGTATTCACTGTGTCAGTCTCACACCACACAACCCAGTCAGCGCTACACAGCAGACTTCCCAGGTCTCCATACATCCATATTCAACTGACCTCTGATGCCAGTGCTTAACTGACCCATAAATTATCATGCATTATGACCCGTCACCCAGCACCCAGTGACAGCACTGCCCTGACCTGGGCCGAAAAACCGTGACCCTCAGTGTCCACCTATATGGCTGCCGTGTGACAATCCTGGGCAGCCCAGCCCCCCCCAGGATCTGTAGGCTTATTTCTATCAAAAACAACAGGGGCACGCGTACGCACACGTTAGCGGAGACTCAAAAGGATCTGGGCTAATTGACCAGACAGTTGAAAGTTCACGGCTGGTCATCTTAGCAACAAGAAAACAAACTGGATCGGTAACCCTAAAATCCAGGTGGATCTCATTTAACCTCTGACCTCTCTGCGAGGCCAACCCACAATGCTTTGCTCTCTGGCTGTCTCACATGACCACCTCAGCACCTCAAACATTCCCGCAGAGGACGTCAGTGTGGCGTCAGCCAGCCCATGCAAGTACACCCACTGGCCCATAACCGGCTTGGCTGAGCGACTCTGCTGATAACTATTAGTCCCCCTGAACATACGAGGTCATTAAACACAGCAGACTGATTTATCAGCAGCTCCGACCCCAGCAGCGACACGGACCAGCGCTACACAGCGTGGCCAGGAAATCGGCAATGCTGCAGATATCACAGCATCCTCTTCAGGATATACATCATCTGAAAACACTCTATAATATATGCACATAAATAAGCACAAATATTTATTTCCTCTGGATATCACAGTACAGTCCAAGAGGCATTTACAAAAAAAAAAAAAACCTTTTGATTGTGGTTAAAAATTCACCATCCATCTCCCTCCTGTTCTCCATCCATTAGGTCAGCGGTGAGCGGCCCGGAGTGAACCGGATTTATCCGGAAGAAACCAGATGGAGGCATAGGGCACTGGTGGGACGACAGGGCTGGTGGCTCTGGGGAGTCACAGTGTGACGAGTAGTTTCTCACATGCCACTGGTTCACCCTCCGCCTGTCACCCTCCACCCAGTGACCTGCTAGTTCAGCACCGTCATTTTCTCCGGCACACCCTCCCCGGATGAACAACTTCTCCGCTCGCAACTTCAGCCATGCTTCCGAATCCGTTCCTTTAATTCAGTGGTTCTCAAACTCAGTCCTCGGGACCCACTGCCCTGCTTGTTTTCCAGCTATCCCTGCCCCACACACAAGTCCCAGCTGTCTTTTAGCTTCTGATTGACTGAACACACCTGATCCAGGTAATCAGCAGTGTGTAGGGCAGAGATAACTGGAAAACAAGCATGGCAGTGGGTCCTGAGGACCGGGTTTGAGAACCTCTGCTTTAATTGCACAGATGAGGTGGATTTTCTGTGGCCGTTTTCAGGAAAGCAGTTCTACCTCAAGGTATCGGACTCCACAATATGTTTGGTGGAGAAGATGGAGCGGATAATTCCTTCAAAGGCGTCTCTCTGTAACTGACTTTCTACTTGTGGTTCTCTATGATCTCTCTCCACCTTGACCTTAGGTGACCCCTCATACACAGGCCGGTTAGCCAGCGTGAGCCCTTGTGGAGTCAGACAGGATTTCCGATTTGCATCACAGATTTCACCCTCCATTCTAGCGCTTTTCCAAATTCCCGCCCTCAGGTTCCGACAGCTTGGCCGCTTCTCGTCTTTGCGGTTAACCTATTTCTTGAATAATTGTGATCACTGGGGGATCGATGGATGAATCGGGCGCAAACTGCCACCAGTCAGAAGCCGTGAAACCAATTTTAAAAAGACATTGGGGTTACATCCGATTTTCTGGGAGAGCCCTGCTCAGCACTGATAGTCTTCAGTAGAATGGACTGAACGCATCCCTTGTGGCCTCACTTCCATTTTTTTTACTCTGACTTGGCAAAGAAAAAAGAAAAAAAAAATGCTTGTATTGTGTTCACTATAATTCCTGTTTAGACCGGAAAATGAGGAAGTGCAAGATGGGAGAGCCTGATTGGCTGAGGCGATGAATCTCTGCATAAATCAACACCCCAAGACAGTCAACAGAGTCCTCTGATATCCTCTGTCCATTTTTTGGGTCTTCTCCTCTCTCAGCCCACAGCTGTTACCTCCTTCTGCTAGTTGCTGCTTTCAGGACAGAAGTATATAGGCTCAAAGCACCAGACGGCCTCAGAGAGTGTCAGGCCACCGATTAAAACCACAAATCAGAATTTGTTAGTCTGCTAGAGGCTAGCTCAGTTCTTTCAGATGACTGTAATATATATAAAGACCTGGAATGGCTTTTCGGCTGTTTCTCCAACGAAGAGACCCAGCTTCCTAAGCAGAGATTTTCATCACACTGTGGAAATACTAAATACTTCATTTTCTAAATTAACTTTTCCTTTCTATTCCGGCCACAAAACGTGGTGTGTCCAACAAGAAACGAATGAATCGTCGTACTTTAATCCACTCCCCGGAATATTCCTTCAAACACGCAATGTGTGGAAATGACGAAAAATGAGTTTGCCAGAATTCTGAGAACTTGCCGCGACCGGGCACCTTCCAGAAAATCCAATCAGCCGTTAAATTGTGATTAGTGAACGTTCACCCGACCGTAAAATTGTTACACTAGGGGGCAGGTAGGGCGTGAGCTCTACACAAAATTACAAGCAAGCACACGGGTGGAGATTCTGAACCTGAGTCACTCCTTGACTGACAGGAACAGTTCGGGCCTGCAGAGCTACAGATATGTATGGTTGGGGCGTAATTCATGTATTCAGCACCACTATCCAGATTCACTGCGCAGCTGCTGTAACTGGGACCAGATCCGCCAATGTGAATGAAGTGGGGTCTCATAGTCCCCGCAGGTTTGTTCTGCCCATACAGGCTATTAGCAGAAAGCTAGCAAGTGCTAACTCACATTTCCTCTGCTAAACATTAATCAGGTAGAATATTGTTTACAGGGGTATCGACTTCCCCCAGCACAGTACTTCACAGAGTAAACTGAAAACTATTTTGTAGCTATTTATCTCTTACAGTCTTTGTTGGCTGTGCGCTAAATAACTTAATAAGCCTTTGTGGTTCCTGTGTAGTAATGAAATAATTGATCGATTGATTGGCTAATTGATTTGATTATGAAATGGACCCCCACCCCCTTGCCCTCCCTGAGCAAAGAGCTGTACCAGCTCACTCTCCCTGATTAAATGCCTTGTGAAAACTCCTACCTCAGGCTGTCTTGCTGTGTTGCAGCTCAGACTCACACAAATTTGCCGTTTTCAGGTTCGGCTGCTGGGGAAACGAGGAGGACCAGATGAACCAGGCTGCTTCAGATGGGGAAGGGAATAAAATTTCTAGTGAAAACTGAGCAGACGACTGGCCCTGTCCCCCCCCAAAAAAATGATTCCGGTGCCACATGAGAGTCAGCTGGGGCTCAGTGATGTGGAAGGGGTAGGAGACTGTTTAGGGATCCTGAAGCAGCAGAAATTATCTGCGTCTTCAGAAATACATCAGTGCCTTTGACAGGCAGACTACCGTGCAGTTACTCACGACGGCTGCTGTCTGCCACTGCCATCCCTCCCTCCTGTCTTCACCGGTACCGTCTGCAAGCCTGTCTGTCAAGGCTGGCTATTTCATCTGCCTGCTGTCAGATGGGGAAGGCCTCAAAAGACACCTTGGGAGCAGAGGATCTGTGTCTGGTGGAAGCACTGGCCTGATTCCTCAGCCCCACTGGTAGCGAGTGATCTCAGAGATGGGGCCCTGGGCCCCAGTGTTTTGGTCCGGTTTCCAGGAACCGTTTTCAGGCACGGTTAAGCTTGGCAAAACCCTTGTTCTTACACCTTCCTGGTACACCGAGTGACTCCAGAGGTTGAAGGCTTCCAGATCAGTACTCAGCCTTGTTGTTCTGAAATCTTCTGGAGGGACATGGCTTCACCTGACAGCTGCTGCTTACCCACTGATCACTCTCTGTGCTGCCCTCAGTATGCGGCTGAACTCTCAGCACCAGGCCACGCCCTCTTTTTTTTGCATCCCCTGCGCTAAATCGAATTTTCAAGTTTTATTTATGAAGTTAGGTGAACGTCAGTTGCGCAGACTTATAAAACCAGGTGTCAGGCAGGGAGGAGGCGTCTAGAGGCACCTCAGCGGTGGTGAGCGGAATTCACGTCGCTGAGCAGGAAATCGATAAGTCGTCCGTCAAAGGCAAGCCGTCCCTCCAGGTAAGTCGTGATAAGTTATGACGGCCGAAACGGCTGCATCGGCAAAGGTTCTGAGTTAAATAAGGGTTTCGTTACTGCACACTAGAAGTTCGCAGTAGGATTACGGTAATTAGAGATTGGCATAGGAATAAAGACTCACTGTGATTGGACCAGCGGAGTTTCTCGTGGGGGGCATCAGGAGCGTGACTGATCCATGTTCAGGCAACACCGAAACAAGCCTCTGTTTTGTTCATTTCTTTATGTTTATAGTTATAGCTTTGAAATGTAAAGATGGCACAATTTCTGTAAAAAACATACTTCGATGTCACAGACTATAGCAAGTGACATATGAAGACATTTGTGCTGCCCTATTATATTTAAATGTCTGCTTAACTATAAATCTAGCAGGTACTTCTGACGAAGGCCTGGGTCATTTGACAAAATACCCACTTTCATTACCCACAATGCCAGTACAGTACCAAGCTGCTCAGCTGGCCAATCAGCTTTCCCATCCCACCGGCAAGGCAAAAGGAGGTGTCCTGTCACCCAGAGCTGTGGCACTCCTCTACAGACAGAGAGATGAGATAGATGAGAATAAGAGAGAGAGAAAGAGACGGAGGTAGATTGATTGTCATCTTGACACATTTTCTTTCCTTCCTTCCATCCATCCATCCATCCTTCAATCCATCAATCCATCATCTGCTTGTCCTGCGCAAGGTTGCAGATGTCCAGAGCCTATCTCAGAAGCTATGTGCAGAAGGCAGAAAATTACCCAGGATGGGGCACCAACACATCACAGTTGACACCTTTTGTGATGTCTTTAACCCTGTCTAACGCTGGATACACCTGGCATAATTCACCAAAATGTGTATCTCAATTGTTCCCAAACGTGATTGAGGATTGAAAACGGTGTCTTTATGCTCCCTGTGCACCAGCAAGGGGGCAAAGACTAGGCCGTAAAAATGAGTCTGATACCCGAGACGTGATCTCCAGTCGGATTTATGAAGTCCCTCGTGAAACATCTCAGGAGACAACTCCATAACAGGAAACAGCATGTGTATGTGTGTGTGTGTTCACTGCTGTTTTACTGACTCCTGTAGATTCTGAAGAGAAAGACACCCATTATCTTTGACAACTATGATTAAGAACTCCGGCAAAGTGAATCAGCATGGTTTGTACCCCGGTTCTCTTTTCTTGTTTTGAATTACTCAGCACAAAAAGCACATTATAAACAGCTGCCTAGAACAATTTCGGTAAGCCTGGGCTTGGAAATAAAAGCCGCGTCTCCAGTTAGAAGCGTGCTGCCAGCCAGCGCGTGCCAGGCACGCCACCCGAGGCACGCGAGCAACGCCGTTCCTGCATACAGCCTAGTGGCAGCAAAAAGGTCTCGGTGTTGGCCAGCGCAAAGCTTCCTACAATCTGGCAGGTTTACAGTCACAGTCCACACCTGACGTTCCTGGGCCGTGTATGAAGAGGAGGACATTTCTGCTGGCTGAGTTCACGTCAGGGCGCCGTCCCCAAGACCCGCTGTCACGATCCTCGCCCACGTTGCCAAATGAGGCTGCGAGAGTGTGGTACTTGAGCCTAGAACTCTGACCCTAGTGTGGCATGTTCTCCAAAAATGCATCATGCTGCACAAAATTGCATAAAATTTTTTGCGTGTATCATCTGGGAGACACAGCTGTGAGAGGTGAGGTGGTCCTACTTGTGGTTTGGGAGGGACATACCATAAAGATAATAATGCTCAGCCAAGCCCAGCTGTGATGGCTGGCCCTTTAAATCTTGCTCTTTCCACTGTCCTCTCATGGCTGAAGATTACAGAGGGAACAAAAAGCAGACCGAGAACATGATCCAGCTGGGTGGCTTGTACCACATCATGCATGCTTTATGTAAATCCCTCTGGGCTCCTGTGTCAGTCCTCTTTGACCACCAGCGGACTGTGGAACGGGATGAGATTGACTCCATGTGCTGTGGATGGCTGACGGTGGAGAGCCCAACACCCCCCACCCCCCAGACATGGGAGTGCCAGGGCATAGCAATCACAAGAACAAAGAGATCTCACCCCCAATGTGGACATACTGAAGCTTGCTAAAAAGTCTACTTCACTAGAGGACTATTAAAAGATTTTGAGGTAACTAGTCAAAGGGCTTCCAAAGTAGTCTCCTCACCAATCGTGGGATCTCTGAAACAGACACTTCCCCAATCATAGGGATTCCAGAATCAATCTCTAATGAATCATAGGGTTTCCCATGAAGATCCCTCCTCAATCACAGGCCTTCTAGATGAAATCCCTCACCAATCACAGGCCTTTTAGATGAAATCCCTCACCAATCACAGGGTTATGGATTGCTTTTGACTACAGTGAAAACACCAACTCGCATCCCACCCAGGGTGTCCCCCAGCCTCGTGCTGCCAGAGATTGCATTCAAGCTGCCCTGTAACCCCAGGCAGATGAAGAGCTGGAAGATGGATACATAAAAACACCAGAATCCATCCATCCATTTTCCAAACCGCTTACCCTACTGGGTCGCGGGGGTCCGGAGCCTATCCCGGAAGCAATGGGCACGAGGCAGGGAACAACTCAGGATGGGGGGCCAGCCCATCGCAG
>JAODJX010000040.1:11146325-11161597 GCA_026776945.1 Isichthys henryi | reverse complement strand
GATGGATAGGGAGCTGGGAAGGAGCAGAAAATGTGGACTGTCTGCATGTCCCTGAGGACTGGGTTGGGAAACCCTGCTGTAAAAGACATAAGATGGATAGGGAGCTGGGAAGGAGCAGAAAATGTGGACTGTCTGCATGTCCCTGAGGACCGGGTTGGGAAAACCTGCTGTAAAAGATATAAGACGGATAGGGAGCTGGGAGGGAGCAGAAAATGTGGACTGTCTGCATGTCCCTGAGGACCGGGTTAGAAAACCCTGCTGTAAAAGACACAAGATGTATGTATACTGACACATAAGGAACAGTGTGCTTTTAAATTTTAGGCACAGCTTTCAATGATCTCAATTCATCCCCGTGAACTTAGGGCGGGGTTCGTGAGACTTGTCGGCCTGTGGATCCGCTGAACTAAATTAATACACCCACATATTTGCATCCTGCTGTTTGTTTAGCAAATTTGCTTTATGTATTAAACAGAGACACTACTATAGGTGTTTCTCAATCCTCGGGGACCCACAGGCAGTCCATGTATTTGCAAAAACGTGAACCGTCAAGCAGGGAGCTCGGAAGGAGCAAAAACGTGGACTGACTGTGTGTCCCTGAGGACTGGACAGGGAAACACTGCTACAGATGGAAGCAAACTGTACATCTTAGACCAAAGACCAGCTCCTAATTTTGAACTCCATACTGCATAAACTCATCTGATTCATTTCCATTTTTGCAGGTATTAGTGATGCAAGACATTGTGATACTTGCAGCTATCAACTGAGTTTTGTCACCTTTGTAACATCATCATTGCAATAAGGAGGATTCCATAAAGTACAAAGAACATAGTACACTGTTTCTTAACACATCTCTCCAGTGGTGGAAATAGCTGGTACAGAAGGCAACCAGTTGAGCAGAGAGAATCTCAATCACAGAGCACTCAACCGGTTGGTTAAAACAAAATCTTGGTCTGTATTTTTACTTCCTGGACCAGCTCTGCATCTGTTACATATATATGAAATATTTCAGCCTTCTGGAGATCACCTGATACTTAAGAGGATCTGACAACCAAATCCATTAGATGGATCTAGAAATGAGAAGAAAAATTGGCGAATGCCACAAATTCATGCACAAAGTGTGAGATTGAGTCAGACTTGGTAAGTGTGATTTTGATTGAGTGTGAAAAAATGTATCATTAGAGAATGTTTCAGTCATCTAGTTAATATCAGGTCCTCTAAAGACTCATGAACATGAGCTGAACACCAAGAATAGCAAGATTTAAACTATCCTTCTCTTTTTCAGGTTTCTGTAGGGTCAGGTGCAAACATAACCTCTCCAAACCAGCATGTCAGCAGGAACACCCACTTGCATTCCTCGATGAAATCACGGTCTACCAATGCCGTCGCTCTATAGCTCACAGCTCTCATTGGCTGGGAAGAACGACATTTGCTTTTAAAATAGACCAACTGAAATGATGCAGTGCATGTCATTTAAGACTTACCACAGGCCCTTTTGCTCATTGGGCGTTGGCCTGCAGCAAGCACCCACAGAGCAATGGGAAACCTACTGGCTTCTTTTAAAATCTACATCTCCATCTTTCTCAGCTATCAATGGTTGTCAGATACAAAGAACATTCCAGACCTCTGGTCCTTGTGCATGATTGTTAGACCGATATATTTAGTTCAAGGTGAAGCAATTCAAGGTAAATATATAATGAAAGGATGCAATACCATGGACTCCTCAAACGGAGCACAGTCTGTATGGATCTTGGGCCAAAAGTTTTCCATTTCAGAATTATGGCGAGCCGATATGGTTGTGTACTTGCATCAGATATTCAGATATGTACCGTCCTTCACCCTGAACCAACTGCGTAAAATTACAATCTGCGGTCACTTTTCTAAGTATCTGCATCAAATCAAGATGACAAGCAAGCATTGTATATTTTTACTTTTCGGAATTATTTCCAAGCGCATGTGAAATCCACTGACCAAAGATCAGTCTTTCCCATCTTATAAAAAAAGTCCTATCTCTGCTTTGTCTGTTTGATGTACCTTTCCAGTAAATACATATAAGAATATTTTCCGTCAGCACATTCTGTTCCAGCAATTGCAACTTCCGTTCGTATTTTTATGGTTGGTGCCTATTGGGTAAGTATTGGGATCAGCAGAATTTCCTGTCTCCGGTCATTGTTTTAGCAGAAGTTCCACCTGCCATGAGGCTGTTCTCACATTACACACTGCAACCAAAGTCATCACCTTAAACTAGCGGTGGATGGGATGAGGCAAACTCAGTGTCTTTCACTTCTGCATGGTGAGAGGCCTCCCCCTCACCCACTACCAAGAACAAGCTGTAATCAGATTCGTTCGGCTGATTCCCACAAATGTTCTGATCGTTCCCAGCTGTGAGACCGTGAATCTACACTTTGTTTGCCCTGTAGTGTGATACTGCGGTGTGTCAAGTACTCTGGCGCAAATGTGAAATTCCCCATGTTTACTGCTCTGTCAGCAAGTCAACAATGGCACAATCTCAACAGCCAAAGCCAGTCAGAAGTTTTGATGGAGAGACACCCAATCCAGTACCGAAAATGGGATTCCTAAAAGGTGACGATGCCAGTTCTGATCTGATTCCACCCCACGTCGACGTTCCCTGCTTTCTCTGCCTCTCTGACCTGGATGCAGATGCATGAAAAAAGAATGTAGCCCTGAACATAAAAACCTTCCAGGCTTGTGGGGTTTTATCTTGATTGATTGATTGAATTGAAACCAGAGGCGGAATTTGGAACAGAATGTGATTCTCCTTTTTATCACATGCAAATAAACTTTCACAATCAGAAAGAACAAGATAAAACTGTAGCCGCACTGGCTGTGTTATATTTTTTTTAAATAAGTCTCCAGAACGTGGAGCAGTTATAGACTGGACAGTAGGACCTGTGCTTTGTTCAAAACTATCACTTGGGAAACTGAGCCACAATCTTGACAAGTTCCAGGCCTCGATAGGTCGTCTTCAGGCATTAGCCAGCTAGCTGACACGTTTCACATGTGCAATAAAAGCCGATTATGGGGCTGCCTTTCAGGTCAAACATAAGGAGATGGAAGGTCCTGGTGTGACACGAAACACGCCGCACATACCTCCCAAGTGAGCAGAGCGAAATAGACCACAGATGTTTGGCACCGCAGTAGTTAATAAACTGAAGAGACAAAAGATTATGTTCCGTAATAGGATCACAGTCAGATGGCAGAGCGCTGCACACGTGTATTTGGCTACATCATCCTCATGCAAATATCAGGCCTGGAGCCGCAGAACTGTTCAGAGGGAACAATTGGATTGAGAGCCTCCTGAATTATAGGTAAAAACCAGCCGACAACATGGACCTTCAAAGAAAAGACAGTACTGGATAAATGGTCTAATCGCTTTAATTTGTATGAAAAGTAGCGAAACGATGAATCCACAACCAGATGGCAATGTCGATGTTCACCTCCTCCATCTCCACACAGCTCAGAGACAGATAGAGTCCTGCTTTCTAACCTTGTGGAGGCAACCCCCACCCCCCAGAGCAAGATGGGCGATCCGACCGTTGAAACAGTCGGTAAACATTAACTATGTCAAAGCTTGGCTTTCCCTGTTGCGACGGCAATGCAAACACAAAGACCTACCCCTCCCTGAAATCAAGACCCCTGAGACCCGCGCACAGCCCTCAGCTATTCCTGCGCGAAGCCCACAGCCCCGACAGAGAGCAATAAACACGCCTTCGTTCGTTCTCCAGGCTTAAACAGGGATGTAAAAATGCAAAGGGGGAAAAAACAAAACCAGTGAGAAAGGATGACCGGCTAGCTGGAGTGGGCTTCTTAGCAGCAAAGTGGTCGCCATGGTAACAGCATAAATTAAGGCTGAAGCTCATTGAAGTGGGCAAAAGCTGCTCTGCGAAACCCCAAAGTCATAGATTTATGGCCCATAAATCTGTGGGATTGTTCCAAGCCTGAACTCCCCCCCCCCCAATACAGTGCCTCACTTATTTCCACAGCTGATTCTTCAAAGTAACTCGCACAGCAAATTGGGTTTATTTTTGTTTTTTTTAGCAGCTCTGAAGCCACTAAACCTGTTTCTTAAAGTGCACAGATTTGAGTCTGAAATGCTTTGTTCACAAGCCCAAGTCCTCGACCATCAGGCCACCTGCTGGCCAGATAGGACGCGCAGCATCAAGAATGAGCCGTCTCCCAGACGACCATAAACTGAAACCTGTTGCGCCAGCTCTACCAGCCTCGAAAACATAACCAAGCCTGCCCCTTGTGGCCAATGATGAAAAAACACAGGCTGTATATTGCAGGATTGGGGCGTTTTATTACGTTTACTACAACAGGTTCGCAAATCAGACGGACGAGTATCTTTTTTATGCGGATGGAAATGGCTGATGTGAGCGTGTGTGGTACGGGGTGAGCGATACCGCCTGGGTGTGAGTGGCGATGACACAGGTGCCTGGATGTGGATGGCATGGCAACGCAGGGAGTTGGAGAACCTCAAGGCGTGACACTAGGAGGTAGGCAGGAAGATAATCCTACTGCCAACAGAAACTTGCTAAACCACTCCCTCTTGAAAGGAGGCGGGTGACAGAAACTGAATTTGCATGCCCTTCCAGGGGGAGGGGTGGGGGGGGCAGGGGAATACTGGCCTCCAGTATCGACTAGAACAAGAAGTTTCAAAGGATGTTTTGTTCCCCTCTGTCTGCCTCTCTTTCCTTTTTAAAACGCTCATATTTTTTCTTTCCAAAAGGAAACAAATGTAGAGGACGTACACCAGTCAGGACCCAAGAAGCATCAATACACTTGAGTAGACATGAAAATGTCCTTTTACAATGTGTTCCTGGACAACTACTGTTAGCACTAACATGTGCATGTGCCCACATCTGACGTAAGCATGCAGGAAACATGACCCAGCATGATCTCACCCTCACCGATTGACTGACATCAGGGTTACGCTACTCACACCTTAAGTTGCAGCACAGAAAAGGCTGCTTCAGACCAGCCGCTCACATCATCACATGATACCATTGGCCACATCTTCCCGGAACCTTCTGTCCTTCAAAGTTTCTGCCGTCCCACATGAGGAATCCAAGAGGACAAAACAGGGTCAAAATAGCGATTCTTATCATATATCTCAACGGATATCAGTTTTGAGTCTATGTATGTAAGCACGGCAGTCAAATGAACTGAGTCATCTTGCCAGATGTATATATACAAATGGAGGACGGGGCACATTTGAATAATTACAAATGACTGCTGTAAACAGTGACACTGTATATGTGGCTGCTTTCAACTAATGTGATTTACAAGTTTACAGATTTACGTGTATAACTGCTCCAAAAAGATTAAAAGCATGCGACCCAAATAGCCATGTTGTTCTTGCTGTCAGATCAAGCCCTAATAAGTAACTGAAGGACTTCACATTAAGGCGATCGCTGAAGGTTACATTAGCAATTTTCCAGCTGGTATTTGAACTGGAAACTCTTTAGTTTAGTTTCGGGTATGTGAGGGAAATTCCTGCGAGGTAATTAAGCGACACCTCTGGGTGCTTGAGTCCCAGATCTAAGGAAGCTGCCTCTCGTCCTTCTGATTAGTCAAAAATGCTGCCTGTTTGTCTCATCAGTGCTTCCTGTTGTGCTGGGTGCGAGGTGACGGAAAAGCCAGCCGCCAGAGCCAAATGTCGGGAGAAGGACAAATACGACATTAATAATAGGAATAATCAGTGTCAATAATAAGCGTGTGGGACAGAAAGCCTCACTCCTCAAATACCAATCAAGTCCTTATCTTATCTACTGATTATTGGTTTTGTCACACGACTGGTCAACTTGGACTGATATAAGAGGTTGTTTTGTGATAATCCGTTCATACATACAAGATAAGGGCCTAATTATCCACTGTGCATTGTGGACGCTTCGCACAAGACCAGTTACAGAACTCACACGACAAGAGGTTTATGCGCCATGACAATGTTTGTTATGTGGGTGGGGCAGGATGGGAGGGCTGGATAAGGATCAGGTGGTTGGCTACATCCTGGGTAGCAGATGTGGGCGGAGCAGCAGGGACAATGGCCCGGCAACACCAATCACAGATCAAGTTACACTTGATGGGGCCTACTGGGCATACTTTGGTGATTTCATGTCCGTGTCTATTTTTTAGTTATTTTTTTTACAGTTACATACCAGCACTGTATTTTTGCCATTATTTTATCAGATTCTCATCTTATTTTTAGCACACATTTGCCAAGTATCTCTACCTCCCTCCAAGCACTATGCAGGATGCAGAGCAAAATCAACAATGATACAGATGGATGTCTCTTTTCAAGGAAAATGGAAACCAGCTGACCGTGACAAGAGAACAGGCTTGGCTGGTCCCTTTTATGACACAGGTGCATTTAAACAATGGTGAACCAGCAAAAAAAATCACATTTCTATACTAAAGTAAGACTTCAATGGTTAAGGTCAGGGTGATATACTAGAACTATATGCCTTTTACATTTCAACTCATAAACGAACTTGTGTTGGTAGTTTCAGTCATAATTAAGTGGTGTAGCTCTTTTCTTATTTCTGGATTAAATCTTGATCCAAAAAATAGGCCAGATCTGTTTAGTGTTACCCCACACACTTAATTCACAAGACTCATGTACATCCACAAACAAATGGGATCCCAATCATAGATCATTATGCACATTCAGAGGTAGGTCTTGCCACATCTCACAAGGGGCTGCATCACGTTTCGCGTTTTGTGTGTATATGCCTGCAGTGACAGCGTATAAACTAAAACTGGAACAATACAACGAATATGGGCGTGGTCACTGCACAAGGATGACACGCCAGTTTGTGAAGCATTCCTTATTTGGGGGCAGCGTGCGGCTCAGCAGGCTAAGTACCTGTGATTGGAAGGTCACTGGTCTGAGCCCTAGTCTTGGCGGAATAGTCACATTTGTGGGCCCTTCAGCGAGGCCCTTAACCCCCAGCTCCATGGGGGCGTCAGCCCTTCACTGCCAAAGCTCGCTCTCACCTGCGTACGTGTCTGTGTGACATAGAGAGCAAGGTGGGGTGGGAAAAAAGAGAGTTTCCCCATGCGGATCAATAAAGTATCATCATTTCATTACTGGAAGGACTGGGATGGTGGACATTAGCGAGAGATGGAGGAAAGGAGAAGTATTCATAAAAGCCAGACTTTGATATGGTGTTTATACAGTGAAAATGCAAACATTTACCTTAGTTACTTAAACTCTGATATCTTATCAAATACTATATGCACAATATATTATATTCAGACAATTCATCAATTTGGGCTGAGACTTATTAAACCACATAGTTCTTTTTTTAAGTTTTTACAGATCAAAATGTTAAACCTTAAAACAAAATTTACTTCCATCATATCTACCTTTAATTCCAGGCATCATATAGGAAATCTTTCCAGCGTAATATATTTTTAGAGCAGGAGTGCTCAGCATGCATCTTCATATTGGATTTTAAACCACACTTAGTGTCATGGTGTTTGATGGTCGGGGAGGGGGGGGGGATGTTCACCTGTCCTGTGCTTTAACTCCAGCCCATTAGTTTGTGTTGTTCCTCAGACCAGAATATACATCCAGGCTTGGCTGTCTGAGCCCCCTCCCCCTCACGCAAGCTATATCCACACTGTAGGGTGTGGACTTTTCCTCTTCTGCCGAAACTTAAGTTAATCTCCACCCCTACACACCAATACAGTGCCCTTTCCTCCTGTCATGGTGCCTCTGTGTATCGACCAGCCTGGAGTGATTCTTTCGGACAAACAGAATGCACTGTACTTTGAGTTATGCATTACACACACCTTTTGGAAGTACGTCTGTGGTTCCCAAAGTCCGGCCTTATTTGCCTTTAAACGGGCACAGGGCGCACGCTCGTCTACACGGCCTTCTCTCTACTGAGAAGAAAAATGGAAACAGCATGTGGGTTTACATGTTTTCGCCAGGCACACTGGTTTGAAGTTTCAGCGCAAAGACTTGGCGTTCCTGTAAATACAGACCGTCAGAAGTGACCTTGTTAAAACAAAGAGGAGAGATAGAAAAACAAGAAAATGGAACAACAACCGAAAAAAGCTTCTCGTGTAAATGTGTGTTATTGTGTAAATGAAGATCAACGTGCAGAAGGTCTACAAGTAAATATTTCAGTGCCTTACAGGGAAAGAAAGTTTGAAGAACGCAGCACAGCCCATCATCGGGACAAAAGTGTGAAGGTCACACTCGCTCCTATTTAAATATAATGAAGCTTACCTTTCATGCAGCTGCACGGAAGTGACTCTCACGGGCCGTCGGCTCCTATCTCCCGCTGCGATCGTTCCACCATTGATCTTCCACTTGTGAGCAGAAACTTGTTGGGCCGCTCCTGTGTGTTCTTGTTTGAATATGCAAAGAATAATGCGATTACGCAGATCAGGGAAACTGTAGTGTCTGCTTAGGGGATGGGGGGTTGGGGGAGACACTGGCCAGCCACTCAACACCCAACGCCCAGACACTGACGCAGCACTTGAAAACCGCAACGCTTCGCACGTTGGATGTATGCAGAAAGTCAGTAAAATGCATGTCCTTCAATTTATGCGATGGGTAACAGACGTGGTATGTCTGCACAAACATGGTATGTTTGCCGGTCTGGTGGGCGTCACCCGCAGGCCAGGAGGAAGAGAATGGGGCTGCGTTTCGGGGCGAAAGGCTTTCCTCAGTACCTCAGTAATAACATGATCTACCTCAGTAATAGCATGATGGTGGGACTGAACAGAAAAATAACCTTTCGACACAGATGGGACAATCGCTGGCATAAAGGGTGAGAGGGAAACCGTTTCCATGGAGCACGCTTTGCCAACCAAATGTTTATTACTGTAGCACACTTCAGGGCCTGGCCGGAATAACCTGTCCACTTTCTGCTGCTGCTGTGACCTCAAAGAACTCAAGCGAAGCTTGAGTCAACCCCCACCTGCAACAAATACCCCCTTATGTTCTATTTTTCCTGTCAGGTCAAGGGTCAAAAGGGCCTGTGGAAGGACTGGGACTGGGAACTGGGTACTGAAACTGAGTCCAGGGCGTGAGATTGGACTACTGCATCGAATGAAAGCTGGGTATTATGAATGGTAGTAGGATTGCGTACTGTGGCCTGAACTACGAAGCTGGGTTACTGGCTTATCGGGGTAACTTGCTGGATTTAAGGTACCACAGTTTAAATGGACTTCATATTCGTTCACTTACATTTTGCCCAGACTACCTTAAATCCAAGTTACCCCGATAAGCCAGTAACTTCGCTTCATAATACAGGCCACAGGTCTACTAGTCACTCATTTACTCTCTAATTGCTTATTCTGTTTAGTTGCTTGTCTCTTTTTTCCTTTACTGTTATCCGTAGTGTAGAGCACTTTGGGTTTTATGTATAAAATAAAAATAAAAAGCATATAAATAAAGATTATTATTATTTTATAATGACTCTTTAGTTTTAAGAAAAACAGAGCAAATGAATACAAATACAATACGTTGCTATTGGTACTATCCTAACGTTATTCTGATCTTTTTTCTTTTAAGAAAAACAGAAGAAACAGCGTAAAAAACATCGCATTGCTATCTGTACAGTCAGTCATGTGCATTTCCGAGCGAAAATGTGAGCTATGATAGTTTGTTTATTGGTATATCCACACCCCTCGCGCTCCAACTGCAGCCTGGCCAGCTCGCTAACAGGACAAACACACCAGTGTGCGCACAGTCCCTAGCAGTGCGCGTCCAAACACCTGCTCCGAACGCACTGCTTACTTAATCTGCGTACAGTATTTCCATAAAAATGAATCTTTCCTCATTATGGTTCACGAAACAAACTTCTCTGAAGTGAAGAATGGCACTTTGTTCTCTGTAAAAGAGAATCCCCTTAATGCTTGTGTTAACCCATAGCTCAAACATCGGACCACATCAGGCCTAAAGATTCCTTCATCTTTCTTCAGTCCATGGATGCCAGCGAGAAACTTGGCGAGATTGTGCAGGTTCCTCCCACAACGGAGAACTTTCATTTTATTTTTCACCCTGGAGACCTAAAGTGTATCTGAGCTTCAAAGGGTTGCCATTGATATATCTCAGTAGGAACTAACAGTAGCTCCACCCCCCAGGGGAATCGGGCCCATAGGTGTGTACATGGGAGATAGGGGATACAGCCTTTCTTGGGCCGCCTGGCCCCTCCCCTGCATGATGTCGTCCTAAAAAGGAACTCCTCCCTCCACCTGCCCTGTGGAATAAAGGCTACTTGTTCCACAATTACACAGCAAATCATCTCACAAGGAAGGACTTGGATCAGAGGGGCCAGGAGGCGAGTCAGTCAGACCTTCAAGCAGAGTGTTGGCTACAGCTATTAAAGGCCATGTCTTTAGGGTTGGAGATAGTGGGCATCGCCTTGGGAGTTGTCGGCTGGATAATTGCCATCATAGCCTGCGCCCTGCCCATGTGGAGAGTGACCGCGTTTATCGGGGCCAACATCGTGACGGCGCAGGTCATCTGGGAAGGTCTGTGGATGAATTGCGTGACCCAGAGCACGGGACAGATGCAGTGCAAGATCTACGACTCCATGCTCGCCCTGCCCCAGGACCTGCAGGCCGCTCGTGCCCTCACCGTCATCTCCATCATCCTCTCCGTCCTGGCCGTGCTCATCGCCATCGTTGGCGCCAAGTGCACCAACTGCATCGAGGATGAGTCGTCCAAGGCCAAAGTCATGATTATCGCCGGCGTTATATTCATCATCTCCGGGATCATGCAGCTCATTCCTGTGTCCTGGTCAGCCAACACCATCGTGCAGGACTTCTATAACCCGCTGCTGACGGACGCCCAGCGGCGGGAGATCGGCGCCTCCCTCTACCTCGGCTGGGGAGCGGCCGCCCTCTTGATCTTCGGTGGGGCCATGCTCTGCTGCTCCTGTCCTCCCAAGGAGAAGAAATACAATGGCTCCAGGATGGCGTACTCTGCTCCACGCTCCACGGCCAGGAGCGGCTATGACAAGAAAGACTATGTCTGATCGACGACCCCTGCTGTCACCCGCCGTTCCCATTCCAACCTGCCCAACCGCCGCCGTCCCATCAATAACTGATCTGATCCTGCAGCTTTCGACCGAAGCTCAGGGCCGAGAAGAGACTCCGAAATGAAGGGACACTTTGTGCTGCCTGCCTCTGCGCTGTTTCTGGGCATTGTGCTGGACACAGGCTGAGCTCAATACCTCTTATGCTGGTAATGCTTTTCATTTCCAACGTAGAGTGAAAAAAGCTATGTCAATATTTAGAGTTTTCTTTCATTGCAATTACACACGTGCTTTTATCGGTATCTCTGCACAGTTCAACTTTGAACTGCTATATGTGTGTGTTTGTGTATATATATATATATATATATATATGGTACATTTCACTTGATCTGTTACCATGTTTTTCCTACTTTGGTTGCTTATGCATATGATACATTGCGATGCTAGTAAGTAATCTTTTCGTGCGATTTTACAATAGTTTCTGCGCGTGCGAAATGTCACTGTTTAAGAGGCGAACACCTTCCATTCACAATAGGGATTTGCGTATGGAAAAAAAAGCGTCTGGGGGGGGAGGACACTGAGGTGCAGGTGTGTACCAGTGTGCCCCCACCCACCCCGTCTGGCAAAAAGTGACCATTTTTACGTGTGACATGGATTCGTAGTTTAGGTTAGGATTTTATTTTTGTGACTGAAGAAAAGGAAAACTTTCATATTATTTCACTCTCCGTAAATACGCATATATTGTGTGTATATATATATATATATATATATACACAATTTATATATATATATATATATATATATATAAACGTGATATTTTGTTATATTCAGTTTCATAAATATGTAAATGCATTTCTCTTCAGGTTTGCCTTTGTGCACTTAACCCATTGATATACACGTCTCCTGTTGGCAATCTGTTTAAATAAACGCAGTACGTACCGTATTGTTTACGGGGTGGATTTAGCTTTTTGGTCATTCGGAGAACGATGAGGCTGGGTGGTGCTCGGCTTGGGAGGGGAGGGGTAATGCTGAATGAAAACAAGCCTTGCGAGGAGGGCGGAGAGTTGCTGTTGCACCCAGCCGCAGTGAGCTGATGGAACGAAGCTGCCGGTCCCCAGACACTCGCCCATCACCTGCGTCCTGCATTTCCATTGGCCGGAATCCACCTTCTCCTGTAATTGAGACTTTCCAAACCCATATGGGCTATTTGCTAGCAAATATATATCAGTTTCATTTAATGAACTTACATGATTTCTCTTTCTGACCCAGGAAGACTATCCAAGGAATACGTTTTTATTTTCTAAACAAATGTGATTCTATTTAACAATTTTCTAAGTAATGATAACTTCAGTTGATTTCAGTTACAGTGTTTCTGTTTTTTTATTTTCTAAATGATTCGTGTTGATTTAATTTGCAGTGTATATCCAAATTATATTTGCAAAATAAAGATTATTTGTTGTAATTCGAATTCCGTTTTTTTTTTGTTTTTGCTTGTTTTCTGTTTGCTTTCAGTGATGCCGATCTCACATTTATCTTGAAGATCATCTCCTGGTTAAGTTTTTTGTACAGATCTTTTTGCTGCAGATACACGAAGCGTGTGGAACTAAAAGCTGTAAAAACCGCGGCAGCCTCACAGAATTGTAGCCGAGTTTCTTGGGAGGTTTGTCAGCCAAAAGT
Organism: Isichthys henryi; assembly: GCA_026776945.1. NCBI lineage: Eukaryota > Metazoa > Chordata > Actinopteri > Osteoglossiformes > Mormyridae > Isichthys > Isichthys henryi. Next base: position 11,148,902 of record JAODJX010000040.1, on the reverse strand, counting down.
GGGGTAAACAGCATATGAAATAATCTGCATTCAGACATCCTTACTGAGAGACTTTACTGTGGTTCAGGGAATGATGTTTTTATTTTTTGTTTTTCGGTTTCCTTTCAGGGATGCAGCTCACCTAAACTAAATTAACATAACATACATTGTCGTGGCAATATGATGATATAACGTTTTTGAAAAAGTACTATTTAAGTCTTAAAGCGTGTCTATATGGAAACAGCGTATTTACAGTACGTGGTTTTGCCAGGTACACTGGGGTTCAGGCTTCGGTGCAAAGACTTGGCGTTCCAGTAAATTCAGACCATTAGAAGTGACCTTGTTAAAACAAAAACAAGGAAAAGCTTCTTGTGTTTTTTTCCCCCAACTTTTTACGTAAATGTAGATCACAGTACAGAAGGTCTGCAGGTGAGTAGTTCAGTGTATTGCAATGCATTTTAGTGCGTGAAGAAGATCACGTTTGCTCCTATTTGAACACGATGAAGATCTTTCATGCAATTACGGGGAAGTGACTCATGAACCGCCAGCTTCTATCTCTCACTGCAATCGCTGTTTGTGGGTAGAAACTTGCATATATTATGTATGTATATATAAACGTGCTATTTTGTTATATTCTTTTTCATAAATGTAAACGCATTTCTCTTCAGGTTTACTTTTGTGCACTTAAGCAATGGAAATACGCTTCTCCTGCTGGCAATCTGTTTAAATAAGCACAGTAGGCCTACATGCCTTATTGTTTACGGGGTAGATTTACTTTGTTCGGTCATTAAGAGAATGGTGAGGCTGGGTGGTGCTCGGCTTGGGAGGGGAGGGGTAAAGGGAAAGTCGTTCAAGCATTTATTTGATATCCTCGATATCAGATGTCAGTTTCCTCCACTAGTTCGATCTTTGTTAACACTAGTTGGACATCTCTTCACATCAGTTTGCCATTTTGTCATACTAGTTGAACAAAAACTCTTACTAGTCACTCTTCTGCAGCAGCTAGAAAATTGTATCCTTCAATTTTCTGCACTAGTTAACTTGTGAGAGCCAAAATACTCACTAGTTAACTAATGAAGGTCAAAATGTGCACTATTTAACTCGTTAAAGCCTCTTTCTGTCAGGGCCTGGCAAGGTGCAGGCAGGAAAAAAATGTGAAGACCTGCTTAGAAGCTTCCAAGACAAAAAAGGGGTTTTTGAAAGGACCAGGGACATGAGGCAGGGACCAGGAAGGAATAGGGGAACTGAAAGGGAAGGATACAAAAGGAGATGGACGGGGTAACTGGCTTGGGAACAGAGAAGGGAGAGACTGGGTAGGAACCAGCAGAAACACCGCGGGGTTAGCAAACCAAGCACGAGACACAGAGAAGCAGGGAGTGGACTGGCTTTCCATAGGGGTGCTGCTGAATGAAACCAAGTCGGCCGAGGAGGGCAGGGAGTTGCTATTGCACCCAGCCACAGTGAGCAGATGAGGCAAGGTTGCTGTTCCCTAGACACACGCCCTGCAGTTCCATGGGCCAGAATCCCTCCCATCCTGAAACTAACAACTTTCAAACCCATATGGACTATTTGGTAGTGGATGTATGTCAAGTTCACTTAATGAACTTCCAGGATTTCTCTTTCTGACCTAGGAAGGCTCTCCAAGGCATACATTTTTACTTTCTAGGGTGCAAAATTGACAGAAGGCGGGTGGCACAGCTTAGCTGTTTATGAGGGTGATAACCTGAGGGCAGAAGCTGCTCCTGTGTCTGGTGGGTTTTGTATACAGAGTTCTGTAGCGCCTGCCAGAGGGGAGGAGCTGGAAAAGATTGTGCCCAGGGAGTGACGGATCTGCAATGATTTTCTCTACCCGTTTCCTAGTCCTTGAGCAGTACAAGTCCTGGATGGAGGGCAAGGGGGCGTCAACGATTTTTTCAGCTGCCCTCACTGTTCACTGCAGTCTCCTGTGGTCCTGCTTAGTGGTTGCCCCAAACCACACTGTGATTGATGAGCAAAGGATAGACTCATTGACTGCAGTGTAGAACTGGATCAACAGCACCAAATTTATTCACATTTATCTTAAAGATCACCTCCTGGTTAAGTTTTTGGTACAGATCGTTTTTCTCCAGACACACGAAGCGTGTGAAAGTAAAAGCTGTAAAAACCGCGGCAGCCTCACAGAATTGTAGCCGAGTTGTCAGGCAAAAGTGGGGTAAACAGCATATGAAATAATCTGCATGCAGACATCCTTACTGAGAGACTTTACTGTGGTTCAGGGAATGATGTTTTTATGCTTGTTTTTCTGTTTGTCTTCATGGATGTAACTGATCTGAACTTATCATAAATCATATAAAGCATGGATCATAAAAATCATTTTCTGGTTAGGTATTTACTGCAGATCTTCTTGGTCCAGTCACATGTGGCTAAACTAAACTATACAGAACAAATTATTATCTCATGGCAGTATGATAACAAATTGTCTTAGTATTAGTTATATCTCAGAATTAATGCCATTTATATGTATAAATGATCTATGTAAACATCCATCCATCCATCCATTTTCCAAACCGCTTATCCTTACTGGATCGCGGGGGGTCCGGAGCCTATCCCGGAAGCAAT
>JAODJX010000040.1:11106239-11117150 GCA_026776945.1 Isichthys henryi | reverse complement strand
CATCACAGCGTTACGGTGTTACAGCATTACGGCATCACAGCGTTACGGTGTTACAGCATTACGGCATCACAGCGTTACGGTGTTACAGCATTACGGCATCACAGCGTTATGGCGTTACAGCATTATGGCATTACGGCATCACAGCGTTACGGCAGTGAAGGTGATCTGGTATGAAGAATAAAAGGCTTTGTGTGACTTTGGGATGGACAGGTATCAAATCTTCACATTTATTTTCTTGTTCTCTTTCTCAACGTTTTATTGCTTACTTGAGTTCTTTTACTAAATATGTCATTTATCTCCCTTTACCCATATTACAAAGTATTGATTTCCAGTTTTTATTAGCTTATAGTTTTCTATTTTTGACCTTTTTATTCTGTTGTATTCTGATTTTGTGTATTGTATTCCTATTTATATTTATTTGATTTATTTATTGATATTTCACTAAATGAATTTGCTTATTTATTTTTTAATTCTCATTCCATCTTTCTACACTTTCTTTGATTTGTACCATAGCTGCTTATTTTATACAACTATCTTTAATCCCATATGTGAACCACTTTCAGCTGTGTTTTATTAAAAGTATTACATACATAAAGATTCTTCCTTTACTTTATTATTATTATTACTTGAATACTGAACTAAGATTGCTGTTCAGTTACAGGATCATAGTCACAGAAATCTAAGGAACATGTCAGTAGAAATCGCAGTAGAAAAATGACTGATTGTTAACTACCTGTAACATTTACACTGTCCTGTCTTCAAAATCAGTGATCAAATTTCAGGTCAGAAATACAATGACTGAAGGTCCCTCATTTTACAGGCCAGACCCCTACCCCAGAGATGGTGCACCATGTAGAGGCTCCCAATCTGGGAGAAGAAACCGCCCACTGCCTCCTCATTCTGCTGGCGGTACCGGATGGCCCGGGCCCTGGACACACACACACACGGGTTCAGTCAGAACAGCAACCTGCCCTGATCCGCTCCAGCTTACCCCATGCAAAAGCATAACCACATACACGCCTCTTCCTCCACTGTTCTAGTTTTACTTCCTTATTCAATTCTTTAAAATATTGATTACAACGTAATTTTAAATCTTGTGGGAGTTTTACTTACACAAAAATGTTCTGAGGGCACAAGGAACAATGACTGGTTCAGGGAGACAACCAATCGGGTTGTAGAGGAGGTGGGACTAAGACATCCAGTTGGCTGTCTCCGTGAACCAATCATTGGTCCTTCTCACTCTGAGAACATTTTTGTGTAAATAAAATCCCCATGAGCAATTTGAAATGATTTTCAAACCTCATCATGCAAAACTTATCAGAGAACATGAATCACCATTATGAATGAATCACCGCTACAGAACTCAGTGAAGAGGTGAAGAACTGCTCCATTTACATATTCAAATCGATGGCAGAGCCACTGCTGATTATTTGGGCAGGCAGCCCGCGAATAAATGAGGTTTGCAACCAGAACGGAACACACAGGTGTCCTCTGAAAACGTGACGCCGTCTCCAGGAAGACATGGTCATGTTACATCTTTAGGAAACGCATGGTCCACTTTCATTTGTTCACAATAACAATCTGTTGAGAGGCAACAGTAATTTCAATCAGTTCATCTCTTACATAGATTGTTCTCTAGTTGCACCACAGGCCAGTGATTTTACCTAACAAACAAAACACCTCCCTTTGTGAGCCACCCCTGGAATGAATATATCAGCGAATCCAAACAGTTTAACATCATCATCACGACCCCTGCAGGAACAGGAAGATAAAACTCACACAAATACACAAGCTGGATTAAACCAAAACTTACCAGTAATTTCCCCACTCAATCATCGTCCCAGGCTTAAAAACAAGGACAGAGAGTTAAACCCAGTGAATGTCATGGTTAAGGGGCAGATCCATAAAGCTCGAAATCACATCTCTGAAAAACAACTGTGCTGTGTTATATGCATTCAGATGACTGCTATGTATAAAAATTTCTAGAAATTATAACAGGCTTAAGGCTGATTTATATTTCTGAGTGGAACTGACGCCAAAGTACAGCATAGCTATGGACGCGCCATTTATATCTAGCGTTAAATAGCCCACCCTAGGCATGGTAGCAACAGGTCTACAAAGCACTCAGGATGACAGTGCCAATTTCACTAACCCCCATTAAGTTTATTTGTACTTTATAAGATTTAAAAAAATAAAGTTGTATAGACACTGACTTTAGAAGGGAAAATGCATAAAAAGTGACTTTGTAGCGGCTCAACATTTTTCCTAATTTGTCTACAGGAAGTTTGGAGCCGCACGAATATAACCAGGAATTCATACACGGATACTTTGTTGAATGTTATTTTTCTCTTTCAATTGAGTGATTTAACAATTGTATATATCGCAGGGTGGGAAGACAATAAATGCAACATCCAAAACTATGTTTCACCTAGGGTTTCGGCGGCGTAATTGCTGAGTGACACAAACACACCGATGCACAATCACAAATGCTTGCACCGGCGTTGGCCGCATGCGTAGGTCACAGCGTAGAAGGATAAATCGGCATATAGACACAGCAGGACAGCATGGAAATGAAGGTTGGAGGGACCTAAAGACGGAGACTCACCCTGAGCTGGTAGGACCTCAGCTCATAGATGAGGGGCCCCTTCCTGGGAAGCGGCTCATTCCAGAAGCTGAACTCTAGCAGCAGCTGGTTGCGTCGGGACAGGAGCATCTTGCCTCGCTCGTTGCGATACTCCATAAATTCCTGGAAGGGGTGTGGAAGACAGAGTCAGCCAACTGAGTGTCATGCATCACAAACTGTAAATATATTTACAATAAATTATTACACATGGATCTGACTAATACAAGCCACATCTTCAAATATAACTTTACAATATTCAAATTTTATTGAACTTAATATGTTCAAATAGCATTTTCATCTGACCACTAGGAATTTCACCCAATGCACCTCTGGTAAAATCACTTATGGGGTGAAGAATCCCATCTAAGCTTTTATATGGCATCACTGTAATTTCCAGGTTGTCATATATGTCTATTATGTGTGTTGGACTGAGTCCACAAGCTCACAATGAGGAAATGGATTCCATTATAAGTACCTTATTCATCCGAAGTTTATTCATGACTTCAGTAAGAGCTGGGTAACCTCCTCGATATCGCCACAAATGAACTGCAGGGAGACAGAAGGGTAGCTTACAGATCACGTCATGGATGCTGTATATCTGATCTCCCAACAAGCAGATATTCAATTTAACCTGAAACACTGAATATAAGGACATTCTCTAAGGATCGGCCAATGCCTAAAAGACAATAAAAAAACATTCATAATTTTTGAGCTACATTTCTTCAAATCAAGTCACTTTACTCATGATACAGAATTGCATTTCTGCAGACCATCAAACAGCTAGAACAAAGGGCAGTTGAACAATAAATAATGGATAATACACAATACACAATGGCACACGACAATAAAACAGTACAGTAAACAGAAGGTGCAAGGCTCTGGAGAAGCCGCTCTGTCTGCACACGCCGCCATCTTGGTTTCATCTTCATCGCTCCTGCTTCATCTACAGCTATATTATTATTTTTACATTTTATAAAAATTCATCTGTCGCTCATTGTTACAGTATGTTGCTGGCATCCAAGGAGGCCTCTCTCTCCGATTCTACATTAAAGTTCCACTCTTGGGGGGAATCTCAATAACAAAAACGCAAAGACCGTACTTGCGGTCTTGGCAAGACCGGTCTTGCTAACTTGCCTTCCAAGAATGAACTTGGGGCGCAACGAATCATGGGATTGGTCTCGTTTGGTGAAGATGCAACCAATACATCCTTGATATCTGGGGCGGGGCAAGACCAACAACCAGGGACATTTGCAGTCCTCTGTATTTCTGTTCGTAAGTATTGGAACTGGTCTTCGGCAATGGAAGACGACATAAAACAGGTACATGAGAACATAAGTATGGTCAAGAATGCATATTGAGATTTATTCTTGTATTGGTGGAGTGTGAGGGTGAGTTCTAAAAAGGTTTTTTATGATTGGTGGAGTGTGAGGGTGAGTTCTAAAAAGGTTTTTTATGATTGGTGGAGTGTGTGGGTGTTGTCAAAGAGGTCACTCTCGTATTAGTGAAAAGTGTCCATGGGATCCAAGGAGACCTCACTCCTGTTGGTGGAGATTTTGTTAACTGCTAAACCTTCCTAATGGTATCAGAAGCTTCAACCTTCTCACCTGCTTGATCCTGCTCTCCATACCATGTGTTCCAGGTGCCTACCAGCTCACAGGGGTAATGTGGGTCAGAGTGGATCGATGGCAGCACATTCTCACTGTAAGCAGAGAAACAACACAACTTTACACTTCATCCAGTTTATACAGCATGACAATACACTGGAAGTACTTCACACTACTGAGTCGAGCAGGCAATCTCCCATTAACCAGCCCACATCCACAGCAAACTTAACTCCTACCTGTTGCCTAGATTGCGGGTTAAAATCTTAGATAGACAGCTATTGCTATACAAAGAGAAGTACATTTCAGCTGCAAGCTGATTTAAGAAAGCAACTCTTTTCATAATTGGTAATTGTTGCACTGTGAAGCTATTTTGGTGATATTTTAAGTAGAAAAACTCTGGGAGCCCATTTGAGGTAAGACTGCACCCCTAAGGTTTGCACACGCAGAGGATACTGAAATGTCAGCACAGCTGCTGAGCAATACTGATCCTCGCTGAAGTGACCTTCACTCAACCTATCGGCACTGCGCCAACAGCCAGTGCTAAGTCACATTCCCCTGCGTAAAGAGCTGTCCAACGTTTGGGGTGAATCACAAAAAAGGCTGCATTCTCAAATGAAATCTTTCGGCGTGTTGGATTTCTCAAAATTCCAAGGAAAAAATCTGTTTGAAAAAAATGTTGCCTTTGATCAAGCAAGTGAGCATAAAACATAACACCTGTTCTGTCAGATTTCAATATGGCAGAAAAGCTCTCAAGTCAGAAGTCCAATGAAAAGAGTATCATTTGTAAAAATAAATAAAAACTCCTGCCAACAGTCCATTTGGACCATTGCATGGTCTGTCTGGCAGTATTTCCAGCTATCACAGACCTAAAAATAGATAAGGCGGTTGGCCTGTAGCAAACACATCGGAGACAAACGTCTCAAGTTTCGACTGGACTTTCAGATTTATGGATCCGCGAGTACGCAGCACTATCACTGGACCTCTTACCAAAGCTTGTTGTAGGCATCCAGGCACTCCGGTTTAACGTTGTGAACTGTAAGAAACCAAAGAAACAGTGGTGGCACTGACAATTTAAACACAACACAATGAGACATGGACCAAGACATAGAGAGAAACACACAATCAAAAATACAATATATCTATCTAGGCTGTGGTCCTGCTTTGGGCATAGGCCTCCAGTCCTTGGATGAAGTACATAAAATAGTATATATATTATTACATTATCCATCCACAAAATAATGATAGAGTTGCCTGTGCATTTGAGGAGCTCGCAGAAGACACACAAAGGAACCTACACTGAATTTTGTACAGGTTGCTGTCCTCTTTCTTTGCAAGCAGATGAGAGTGGGCATCCTTTCTGGGGTCGACCTTTCGAACGAATAGTGATTTAAACCAGCTGTCCTCCCGGTTTTTGTGACTGGATGCTGAAAGACCCCTGGAAGAAGCAACACAGATTACAGTTACCAACAGTGGACCGGAGCCCTTTCCCATAAACTAACCATACACACACACATTCGGACAAGAATCCTAGAACCCAGGACAAGAGCAGCTCATTCACACCAGTGCAGAACTGACCTGATCGTAGATATTCCATACCTAGATATGCACTTAGATAAAGCATACGCTTATTCTCTCCCATTGTTTAGGGTTTTGTACACTTGTCTGTCCTTAGTTTTCAACCAAGTGCAGATCATACATTGTTGAGATAAGGTCACCGGCCTTGTAACGGCCCTCCAACATTTCACAGGCCCTATAACAACAATGGTCTCTCACAGACCTGGGACACTGTCACTCCACGTCTATAGAGGTTCAGAAATGCAAGGGTTTCTAATCTATCCAAGTACAGTGGACTTTATATTTCCAGCAAGCTCCACGTCATACATTACAATTCACTCTGCACTGACACATCACTTCTTGTTACATCAAATGTTAAAAATGGGAGGGGGGATTGCTTTATAGCAAAGTAACACAATAGTTGACACGGAGCAGGCCAACTACGTATGGGTCAGCACGGGTGAGGAGCCGGTGTGCTTATGCACGGTGAGCCGGGGAGAACCGCGGCGGTACACACTCTCCACCGAAACGGGATGCACGCTTCCCCTTAACTATGGCAATCGGCAGCTACTCCAATGAACGGAAAAAGCACAGCCGCTGGATGTGACCTTGAACTAGCCTGCGTGCTAACCCAGTGCACCCACAGAGCGTTTGCCCTTTCGCTTTAAAAGCACCCGAGAGAAAACGCAACTCGCCTGCAAAAGCAGCTTCTGCACTCGGTGATCGTACGCGACCTTTACACGAAACTGCAAAACCCCCCCGAGCCCCCGCGGATGGAAGCTGGGCTCGCTAGATGACCGTATGGTGCATGGTGTATCGCATCGTATTGCAGCAACCGGGAAAAAAACATACGCCGCTCCGCAAGGCACAGGATCGCTAACCGAGGTCCCTGAGCAGACGCCCCGACCTGGCGGTGAGGAGAAGCTGTCCCCCGCTGTGGACCTTGCTCCGTGCCTGACTCAGGCCCCTTCCCACGCTCTGAAGGACTCGGGTCGCCATCTTCCTCTGACTGCCTGATGCACTTCCAGTCTATAGCGTTTACATTTTGGGCTTCTTTCTCACAAGGAACCGCCAGAGGGCGACAAAGCACCTCCACATTCAGGCAGCTCCGAAAAGGCCACAAAATTTCTGAAGTCCTGTAAATTTCTGTTTCCAGTTCTGCATATTGCTCAAATACTTAATCGGGAGGACTACACAGTTAACATAGCTATAGAATTAAACGTACTACAATGAAAGCAAGTTAATAATAGCAAAAACAACAAAACATGTAGCCGTCTATCCATCAATCCTCTACCGCTTTCCGAGTTGGGTTGCAGGGGCAGCAGTCTAAGCAGGGAAACCCAGACTTCCCTCTCCCCAGCCGCTTTGTCCAACTCTTCCGGGGGAATTCTGAAGTGTTCTCAGGCCAGCCGAGAGACATAGTCTCTCCAGCGTGTCCTGGGTCTTCCCCAGAGCCTCCTCCCAGTGGGACATGCCCGGAACACCTCACCAGGGAGGCGTCCAGGAGGCATCCTGACCAGATGCCTGAGCCACTTCATCTGGCTCCTCTCAGTGCGGAGGAGCAGCGGCTCTACTCTGAGTCCCTCCCGAATGACTGAGCTCCTCACCCTGTCTCTAAGGGAGAGCCCAGCCACCCTGCGGAGGAAACCCATTTCAGCCGCTTGCACTCGCGATCTCGTTCTTTCGCTCACTACCCACAGCTCATGACCATAGGTGAAGGTAGGAACGGTCATCGACTGGTAAATGGAACATACAGCCAATTAATTGAATAGGAATATAATAAAAAAAGTCAAATCATCTGAAGAAGTTGGTTTATTTATCATTTCAACCATATACACAGTATACAGTGAAACGGAACATTGTTCCTCCAGGGCCAAGGTGCACAAAAGTGATGGAGCTGTAGAATTTATTTGCTCTATCTATCTAATCTATCTCTTCAGTTAAATGGTACCTTTCAGTTAAATAATAGATCTATCTATCATTCAGTTATACACACTATATATATTACATGCTAAGAATATACCACATTAACATAATCTGAACAGCTCCCATATACAGACATATAAATGTTCTTTTGTGAATGTGTGAGGTCCTGTGATGGACAGGCATCACGTTCGGCGTGCACCCTGCCCTACGCTTCCTGAAATAGTGTTCCTGTAAGTCTGTAACCTACTATGGGTAAATGGTTCTAGGAAAAGTAACTGAATTAATGAATAGCGTCCAGGAAGAAACCCCATCGACATCAGCGACACGACTGCAGAATCTGCCAGAATGAGGTCACAGTAAAATGAAAGATTCACAGGGCAGTTTTGACAACTTTGTTCTAATGCTTACAGTTAATGATAATTAATGGTAATTAGTGACTCCAGAGCACAGATTACAAACACAACCCACAAGACATAAATGAGGATTTTTATAATGGAAAATGAAGTTTTATTTTGATCGCTGAAATCATACACGTTACCAGGTATACCAAACACGTTACATCACAAAGGAGAAGCGATTCTCTTGGACATTCATTGAGACATCAGTGGCTTGGAGCCACCGGGTCCTTAATATCCAATTTCTGCAATGTCTGCATTACAGAGTCAGCAGAGGGCTCAGTCGAACTGACAATGGGTTCCAAGAACATGCTTCCAGCCACCCTCTTCCCTGTGAGTGGGTCCACAACCTTTCCCAGCTTGTGTACAATTTCCACCAGTTCATGCTTCACGTGCTTGGTCCTCCTCTCTGGCAGCGCTTTCAGGAGAACAATATCTCCCACGCCGCACTGTTCCAAGGGATCATGTGCAAAGTATGTCTTTCTTTTGTTGTAGTACTGTAGTGAAAGGGATGAGAGCTTAGTACACCATTAAAAAAATTAACTGAGTGTGAAACTCAGTTCGCATGAAGGTAGCATTACCTTGAGAAGATACTGATCCAGGACAAGCCTAGTCACTCGGACCTTAGCGGTCTTCTGCATCTTGGTGCCTATTACTCTTCCTATTATCCACGTTGCGTGTACAGTCGCAGTTTTCACAGACATGATGTATGAGCCCTGGACAGATTTAGAAGGGGATTTATATATTTATTTACTTACTTACTTATTTTTAATCTCATTTATACATAACCTGACCGATAACTCCACATAGAAGTATAAAACACAGTGTCAGAAAAACACGTACTTCCTCGGGAATATATAACTAGAAAACGCATAAACAGAACTGCTGTATGAAATGACACAAACCAGAGCTGTCATCTTGATACAAGTCAGGTCTCTACAAAACAGTTAGCTTCATGCTTTACCATCAGAAAGCAAGTTAGAAAACAAACGTTTTGTTACATACCTACTTCGTTAATTGTGGAGAAATAAGTTGGCATTTAGTACAGCGCAAATAAATACTTGGTTTTCTCAACTGTTTCAGGAAGGTCAGGATTGTTTCCCCATGCTTCCGACGCCTTCGCCGGGCTTCTTTTGATGACGTTAAAATGACGGCAGACAAATCGAGACAAACAGAACGCAATACGAATACGCATTTCATTTTCTGCGAATTTATACGTTCGGTAGTTAAGGAGCACGTACACTGTGTAATTGTTTTGTTTTTAGTTTATTCGGCACCACCAATGTATGAAAAAATATGTCAGAAAAATCTATAAAGATGTACAAATAACAATTGAAAGACACTTTATGTATGTACTTAACAAAGGAAATGACAACTGTCTCTATAGTAAAACATCCTTACAAATGAACAAATGGCTATATTCGAAGGGTCCTGTCTTTTTGGTCTAGAATGTTAAATTGAAAAATCACTGCAACCTGAAATAGTTCGGTTTAACTTTACTAATTAATGATGTTCGCACTTAAACCACAAGGAGGCGCACAGATACAATTTATTCAACGACTTTTTTCCCCCCCAGAAATGCACATCTGGAACTGGGAGCGTAACATTGTTCACCGCCACAAACAGTCAACGCAAAGAATTGCATTTCGTCTTCATTTTGCAGAGACATTTCCAAGATGTGGTTCTGCTCTGCAACAACTTAATCAAGCTCATGTTTCTGAGTCAGTCATTAAGACACTGCAAGCACTAATATAGAATCACTGATGTAATATATCATGATATACACTGTCACAACCAAAGGGACGTGTAATAAGCCATCAAGAATGGTAAAACTATAGTATATTTATTTGTTTATTGGTGTAAACCGTTGGAGGATATTTAAGAAGTTTATTGAGAACTTTCTTTTGAGTTGGACCATCTATTTTTTTTCAATAATATCGAGCGAGCCAGACATAGCATTTTAAGTTCAGGCTACCTTAATGCCTACAATAAGAGTATAACTTTTGTCTTATGTTTTCTCTGCCTTTTGTAGCCTTTTATGGTCACACTGTGAAGTGGATGGTGAACTAGAGGCCCAGCCTCCCAGCCAAGCTGCACATAGCTCTGGACACTAGAATCCCAGGCTGTTAAAGCTCTGGTACTTGTGGCAAACTTGGCCAAAGGTCATGGGGTCATTGGGTCATACCATAGTTCGGCAGGGGAGTATTGGCTGCTGGGACAAAATACTATGTTTGTGTCTGTGTGTGTGTGTGTTTATATGTGTGTGTGTGTGTGTGTGTGTGTCTGTGAGCGTGTGAGATATATCCAGAAGAAGCTACAGGTTGTCACTCAGTCTTGGTTCTCCAAATGGTCCAGTCTATGTCATGTCAAATATACTTGAAGCATGTGCATACAGCTACACCAAGCATACAGTCACTGTGCCAAGTCTTCATGTATTTTGAACATTTTCCAGAAATATATTGTATGGATAAACGATCTCATTCAGCAGCTATGATATCACTGAAGAGGTCTTACTGCCTTACTTGGTCAGACAGGCGAATGAACTTACATGAGGTATAAAAAAAGAAGGTGTTATCCTGAGCAAGTCTGACATCCATTCTACGAGTGTCAAATGCCTCTCCAACTGGTCTTTTGTAACTATCTATTTCTAAAAATGTTTCCACAAAAGCCAAAGTTCTAATGACAGATTGGGGTAGTAAATAAAGAGAAGACATTTGGCAGGAATGACTTATTGCCATCCATCCATTTTCCAAACCGCTTATCCTTACTGGGTCGCGGGGGGTCCGGAGCCTATCCCGGAAGCAATGGG
>JAODJX010000040.1:11015281-11034345 GCA_026776945.1 Isichthys henryi | reverse complement strand
CGATGGGCTGGCCCCCCATCCTGGGTTGTTCCCTGCCTCATGCCCATTGCTTCCAGGATAGGCTCCGGAGCCCCCGCGACCCAGTGGGATAAGCGGTTTGGAAAATGGATGGATATATAGATTGACCTCTAGTCCTGGTATTGTTCTCTTGTACTGCTGATTAAATAGTGCCGTCTATGTGAAAGCTGTGATGTTCTGTCCCATGTGATCCCACTAGTCTCCATCTAACTAATAGCTCGGCCTGTAGCGTCACTCGGCAGGTGACATGATTCGTTTCCGCTTATGGGTGGGCATGGTCTGAGAGGTGACACTAAACAGAGCCCACCTGTGCTGTCGGTCGCCTTGGTAGTGGAGGATCCCACCCACAGCGATTTCCTGAGGCTACGCAACATGCTGGTGCGCACTCACATGCAGGACCTGAAGGACATCACCAGGGAGACACACTACGAGAACTACCGTGTGCAATGTATCCAGAACATGACCCGTATGGCGGCTGGAGAGAGGAGGCGCATGTGAGTGCGTGATGGGTCAGCCAGGCGTGCAGAGTTTTGTCCATATACACACACACACACACACACACACACACACAAAAAACACTACAACAATGTGTCCTGAATCAAGACAGCTTCTCATTTACAACTCTGAGCAACCTCAGATTTCAATGCTCCATGTGTGTATGTAGTAGACTGATTCAGGACAACAGGGTGGACTTTCTGATCCCCTTAACGTCATGCTCCACGGACAGCAACGCAGAGAGACTCGTTTGCGAGAAGGACCAGGAGGTAAAATCAAGCAAGATCCTTTAAGAGGAGGCTTCTGGCCCAGGTACCGACTGGGAAATGTGAACCAGGGAACCTTTCAGATGTGATTAGTAGTATCACCTGCATTTGTAGTGAAAGACTTACTGGTGTCTTATCTGATTCGCAGCTGGGGCGGATGCAGGAAGGACCACACAGGATCCCGGGACAGAAAGACACTTGTTAGCCAATGGCACCTATTGTCAATCGCTTCATGTCCAAAACATAATATTTCGTTGGGTGTCTGACAGCATCCATGTGATCTTTATCTGCAGAGTGAACATCCTCTGTTCTTCGCAGGCTGTATAATGTTATACTCATCCTAAATGTGAAAAGGAGGCAGGACTGAGGGAGCCTGGCGCAGGTTGGGCTTGTTTATGCTGCTTTCACAAACCCTGGGGTCCGGCTGCCGAAGTTAATCCTAGAATATCAAGTCCCTCACTATCTGAAAGTATAATGAGAAACCCGTGACCGACGGTAGCAATGTTATGTAGGTGTGTTTGTATGTTACGTAGGCGTTGATGGTTGAAAAATGGAAACCTCAAGCAAGAGAAAAATAAGATTGTAAGATCTGATTTATTTGTGACCTATAGATGCAGATGGGTTTGCAACTGAAATGTCCTGGGAGCCCACAATTTGAGAGACAAAGTACCCTGGACAGGTCATTTTGGAAACGACGATGTCATACAACCATTGCTGCAAATGTAATAATATTTATTAAGAATCTTCATGATTATAATTCCATTTTTTCTCTTTAAACATAATGGACAGTTAGATGCAGCCCAGAATTTACAGGCGATACATAACTTAAACTTTCTCCATAGGGAAAACAATTATATATATAATTTTATATATATATTTTTATATATATATATATGCATTGTTGAAGTGGAAAGAGGTCTGTAAAAGTGACCTTAATGTTCTCCATAATTGTACATGGTCCCGTCCCCCCCAAAAAAAAAAAAATAAAAATAAAACTCTGCAATCTACATGCAAAAACAGGCAATGATTAAAGCTTAAAGCATACATACAAACATGTCAATATGTGCATATACTCACACTTAACTTCACACTAATATAAAACTCACAACTGAACTCCGGGCATTATGCTTTAAAAAATTCAGAGCACAGATTTCGAAAAGTAAGACTGGCTTTTCCACAACGCACACGTACACGCAGACTGGGCCTTTTCCCCATAGCTATGCACTGCAGCTGGTGTAAATCATAGTCGCCCTACCGCCCCCACCCCCAAACATACGCACCAAACTGACACACCAGTAACTCCAAATCACACTGTGTGATTCGAAGTGATGCTGGGACAATGTGGGAAGGAAGGGGTCGGGGAGGAGGGACAAGGCTGTACAGCTTCGAATGTGCTGGAATCTTCTCGTCTCTGTGACATGGAAGGAGATTTGTCACTTGGTAGTGTCTATCAACCAGAAGAAGGTTAACAGCAGAACTAACTACACCAGTAAGTACACCAGGCAGTTACCCCCAACCCGCGATACCAGTGTTTCTCAATCCGTTCCTTGGGGACCCACAGACAGTCCATGTTTTTGCTGCCCTCCCAGCTGAAGGAAGCAAAAATGTGTACTGTCTGGCAGGGAGCTTGGGCGGGAGCAAAAACAAGAACCATCTGAGGGTCCCCGAGGACTGGGTTGGGAAACACTGCTCTATACCATTTCACCCCAGAGGGTAGTGTTTGTATCTCCCTTCATAGAGAACTGGGGAAGGAGGAACATTAAGGGGGTGGGCCAGCCTACAAGCTTGTGTCCAATTGCAGCAGTCCAGTGAGCAGTCAGACACAGCCATCTACAGCACAGCACAGTCTGCAGGTCAAGGTTCTTTACAGCAGTTTCCCAACCCACCCCTTGGGGACCCCCGGACAGTCCACGTTTTTGCTCCCTCTCAACTCCCACTAAAATGCGGGTTGTCTGACAAGGAGCTGGGAGGAAACAAACGTGAGGACTGGTTTGGGAAACCGTGCTTTATAGAGCCAGGCAAACAGCCTGAAAAGGGAGCGGAACCAGTATCCCTTCAGTCAGACCTCTATACATCGCGATCAAGCCGTTTTGCACCCCTAAAACCAACTCACAATCATAACGTGCCACATGAGGCGCAGTAACACCCTCTGGACAGAAGAGGGCAGGAGTGCGACACTCCACGACACATACCCACAGGCTGTGACCGCCAACAATCTGGTCATTATTGGTCACACTGAAGGTGCGAGGGCGACACACAGCGTTTGTGGGCCGAGGGTAAGGCTCGTGCCAGAGGCACATTAACTGCAGATATCTTTTTCAAGGAGTACAATTATAAAGACTTTGTCTTCATTCAGACTTCAACATTCAACCTGCATCTAACATATTTTGTAATATATTTTTTTTTTTTTATTTGCCTACCCAGATAATAACCCAAGAGAAATTACACACACCTTGGTCAAAAAAAAAAAATAAAAAAAAATCATGGAATCATGACCTGACTCAGATCATGTGACCATGCACAGTGAAACCACCTGAGTCTCAGATCACATGACTGCCCACAGTGAAACTATGCAACGGAGATACCATGCCACTGTACACTGCAAAACCCACGTAACCAAATGCAGAATGATGAAGAGCAGAAAGCACACGACACACAAACGAGCTAAACAAGCCAGTCTGGGTAACGCTTCACCTCTCCCCATAACAGGCGTCCAACTCCACATATGCACGTCACAATCCCAAGTGTGTGCACAGACCGTTTCATATACATCTTTGACAAAAATAGATTTTTTTTTTTTGGAATGTAAAGTTTTTAATGTGGTTCGTGATTCTACCCAAATCTGCGGTTTTGAATTTCCATCAGTTCCAGTCGACGTGTGTGTGCGTGTGTTCCGTCTGTCTGGAAGTCTATGTGCACCCAAGTCTGCAGGCTCCTCCCCCTTAAGCCAGATTCAGGCTCCTCCCCCTTAAGATAGATTCAGGCTCCTCCTCCTTAAGCCAGATTCAGGCTCCTCCTCCTTAAGCCAATTTCAGGCCACTGACAGGGAAGGAGGGCATGGTCACCATGGTGACAGGGTTGAGCACAGCTCCCCCTACCAGCTGTGGGTGACGTGAAACCACCTGCTGTTTGCCTACGAGGGCGGTGGCCTGGGGGCCAGAGGCAGGGCCCGAACCATTCACCTGTGCATGGCTCAGAGTGTGTGCAATATGGCTGACCACGGCAGCAGCTGCAGGGGGCTGCGGGTACAAGGTGGTGCCCAGGTGAGTCACCGGGTGCACCGTGATGTGACCAATGGGGGTAGAGGCCGAGGCAGAGGAGGATGAGGAAGAGGAGGAAGATGGGGCTATGTGAGCGACATGCTTGGGACCAGCCTGGATCACATGGCTCACGGCCTGAATGACAGAAGCGTGTGAGGCTGAGGCCGCATGGGCGATCACCGTAGGTTGGGTGACTAGGTGCGGGTGGGCAACCATAGCTTGGGCGGGGCCAGGGGGTGGGGCCAGTATTCCAGGGGGTGGGGCTGGATGTTGGATGGAGACGGCAGCCACTATGGGGGCCGGTGGCTTCTGGGGAGCTTTGGGGAGAGAGACAGGTGCAGTGGCGACGGATGCCGTGGAAATGTGCTCATCCTGGTCCAGATTGTCTTCGCCCTCTGGCAGAGAGATCAGAAAAACGCCCAGTCAGTCCAGCCAGAGAAAAGAAGAGAAAATAACCTTTGCAAAAGAAGAAGTGACAAATAACATAAAACAAAATTTCATAATTTGTCTATAACTTCTCTGCCCTTGATCACACCAGCTTTGAAGCCTCTCTCAGAGGCTCACTGCCCCAAGCGTCTGGCCTGCCTACCCGAGGCTGTGGAGGTGGAGGCCTGGTCGTCCTCGGGCTGCGCTGCCTGCCGCAGCAGCCGCTCGATCTCCATGCCGTCCACCCACTGGCTCAGCTCGTCACGCAGCTCCGCCAGCCGCTGCTGGGTGGCGATCTTCTCCCGCGCCAGGCGCTCCATCTCGTGCTCAAACTCCTTCTCTTTCCTCTTCAGCATCTGCAAGCACAAAGACTGGTCGGGGGGGGATTTCCCTCTAACGCCACCTGTTGCCCGGCTGACTACACGGCAAGCTTCAGGAGGCCTGAACACAGCTCAGTGTGGTTTTCCTGCATCGCAATTCATGTGCACCTGCCTAACAATCTCACAGCCCTACAGGTGTAATAGGTACAACCTCAGCCGAGGATTAACAACCAGCATGACAGCATCAGTCTGTTATACTGCATCTCCCGCGCTGGCAAATACTGTAGATAACTACAAACCAGCCACCTCTGTGTGAAGGCAACTCCCCATATCATTAAGGCCTCCATACACACACAGACACACACCTGTGCCTGTGTCTCCCAAACAAACAGCAGGACGAAAGGGAAACGTAGAAGTCAGGCAGCTAATGGCCTAGTTTGCTGTCAGCTGACACGGCAAAGCCAAACAGGTCACACGGACTGGGCAGCTAAGCCGCAAAGAAAAAACAAAAAAAGGTCTAAATTGTGTGTGTGTGTGTGTGTGCGTGTTTAAGAGACTTAAAGTCATAAGGAGCCCAGAGATACTCTACTAAAACAGGTATGTTCACCAGCGGGTGTAGAGGGGGCGTGTCAGAGCTTCCCTAATGGTGCGTTCGATTATTTCTCTCCGAGTCGGAACTCGGATGAAAACGTCATGAAACGTCACGAAAAACGTTACTTCCCATCAGAAACACGCCTCTTTTATGCTGTTGATTTTGGATAGAATTTTCTTGTCTGAGTTTCCCCTGTGACGTAATTTCAACATGGCAGCTTACACACTCAACATTTATATTCAATATCAATTTAGAGAATACCATATCGTGACCGTGAACAGTATCCTAGCAGCTATATCAGATTTTTACCAGACTTGTTAGTGTCTTTGGTTTGTTTGTAGTTTGTAGTTCGAACAAAAGAACATCGCTATGAATGTAATACAATTTTTAATAAAGCTTTTAATGTGGTTTGACTAGTTAGTGTTTCTTGTTTGTTTGTCTCTCGGAAAAAATAATCTCATTCCAAATCTGCCAAAATATAAAGCGGCAACACACAGCAGCGTATTCATGCAGGCAGCCATGTTTGTTCCGAGTTGTGGTAGCTTGAACGGCAGATTGTCGGACGTGACGTCACTGAACTCGGAATTTCCGAGTTCCGAGAGAAAAACGAACACACTATAGTTGCGGCCTGATCTGTGATCACCCCCCCCCCCACACACACACACCTGCATGACCCCCCACAGCCATACAGAGAGACTGTCAGGAGGAGGAGGAACACTGGAGTACGCATGGTTGATCAGAGGAGGACAGAAGGCTTCGGAGTGACTGAAAGTTGTCCCCCAAATAATGAGTCAGTCGGCAGCTCACTGTAAAAACAGAACCAAAAGGTTCCTCTTCAGCACTGGCGTCACTGCGAATGACACCAGGCCCTTTGCCCCGAGACTCCAGGCTCCCCCGGCTGTTTCCAAGACAACAACTAGAAGCCATTCTAGTTTCCCCAGCAACCACCTTCACAATGAGTAGGTTGCAGCTAGATCTCACTGCAGCCCCCGCCCCGCACAGACACACCTGTGGATACATACACAGACTAATTAACCTTTACACACAAACAGAATCCTGTCCCCCACCCCCAAGCGACAGTGCCCCCGTAGCAGCTATTCACGAGAGACCACTGCACCAGCAGACAGTACCAACCAGACAAAAAAAAAAAAAAAAAAAACTCGAAATTTGGAGCCAGAAGCTGTACGACCTTCAGGGGGAGGGAACACTGCTTCCCGGGCTTTCCCATGGGCCTGCTTGCCACAGCAAGGTGGGGGCCAGAGGACACCAAAAAAACACAAAAGACACACCTCACTCTATGAGTATGACTTCACACCAAATCTACCATGTTATACTGTATATCTGATACGATATCCTAAAATGCCATACTTACTGTATGGTTCACACAAACTTCTAGAGATAGATTCAAATCTTTCATACATACATGTTGCTATTAAACTGCTACATTTATTGAATTTTAAGACTTTATTTTTATTGTGTGATATTTGTGGAGTTCGCACTAATCGAGAGTAGCATTTTCAAATTCATTGTCTTGTACAATGGCAATGAAGGCTATTCTCTTACCATTTTACATATTAATTGTTGCAATACAATTATGTGCATATGACGACGGAGAGAGTCTCAGACCATTGTCTGCGTGTGAGGGCCAGTGTAGGAAACAGGAGTGAGACACATCTGGGCTCTCAAAAAGGGCCGAGAGAACAAAGTGCTTGTACGGTTTTGAAGCCCTTTCACAGAACGAAAGCATCACAGAAAAGACCTTTTGTTCCGTACGGCCTGGAAAAAAAACCCATTTCGCCCGACATAAAAAGAGGTTTCTGTCCCATATAGAGGACAACAGGATTTTATTTGCTTATAACGCCACAGTAAGCGAAGGGACAGATGTCCTCAGCACATGATGCCCACCATTGTTACCTTCTAATTCACACCAGGTAATATCCCCAGGTGCCTGATTATTTACTAACGCGAGCACATCCCAAAGGGGAGGGGGACCATCAGCCAATTAGGCGAGGAATGCACACAAAGTGTGGAGACAGCCGTCACTGGACAGAGAGAGGAGGGAAGAAATATGGTGAAGCCACTTTCTGTTTGGTGCAGGAGATCAGTCACCTTGACGATATCCAAGTGTCATGGGGATCCAATCACAGGTCAGAGACACGGGCAGACTCTGCAGAGACAGACTGAGCTGTGCTGCCGCGGTGACGGACATGGGCGCAGAAATACCGTGAGGTACGGGGGGGGGGGGGCGGGAGAGGGAGAGAATCGAAGAGGGAGACACAGGGAGAGAAATGAAGGGGGTGTGGGAGGGGGAGACAGAGAGACAGAGGCCGAAATGCACAGAGATGTGTGCTGATATACCCCGAACTAAAGGAGAAATCACCTTGTTGAAACACTCCACTTGCCCCATGGGGGCGGCTTCGTAAGAAGGAGTGGGCCAGCGTCCTGGGAGGGTGAGAGACAGAGGGCCAAAGGCAGCTTATCGAGGCTCCGGGCCACTTAATAGCGCAAGAGGGCCCTCAGCGGCACCCTCCCAGCATTATCCGTGCAAAAATAAATCCGAATTAATCGACATTTCAAAAATGTACAAACATAAACAGAATTAAACCGAAAGGGATGGGGGCTTAGAGACCCTGCAGACAAGCTGGTGCTGTCAAACACATGCGTCCAAACCCCTCCCCCTCTCCTCAAGCCCTGCCTCCCTCCCCCCCTAACCTCTGCGGCAGTGGTCTGTTCCGCACGTGCTCAGACTCAGCGGGGCTGAGGTGACGTCACCCGTCTGCAGCTAGCCATGTGCTCAGAGCTCACATGGAGAAGGGCACCCGGGGAAGGCTTAAAGGGCTACAGTGCTGAACTCGCACCTCTCCGTTTGGCGAACATACACAGGCATCACAGGAACCCCGCAACATAAAATGGTTCCCCGACATCACAGACACTCCTGAGGTTGATATTATTTATGCAGGTCACCGGTTCTCATTACGCTATGCCATCTGCAACCTCCATAAACCAAACGATACCCAAATAGAACAAAAAGGACATTTAGAATCCACCTAGCGCGCTCTGTGACAGAGGAAGACTCTGAAACGACCCACCAGGGCCACGGCAGAATAGGGAGTTAAACCAGAGTCTTGCTTCAGAAATCCCCCTCACAAAGGGGGAGGGGGCAGGGTGACAGAGAGAGTGTCTGACCTCAAGGAGCACAATCAATTCAATTCAATTCATTATATTTTTATATAGCATCTTTCACAGCAGAGTTGCCTGTGGGCAGAAGTGATGGGCACGTTGTAAAACATTATTACATCATTTATACAGAATACATGAAACCGGGAAAAGGGGAGAAAGAATAAAAGAATGGAAAATGAAAAAGTCTGAAGGCAAGGAGGAGAGACACAGGCGAGTCAAATAGCCATCGGCTCTGTAATGACTGCTGCCTGTGTTATTATACATGTACATGCTGCATTAGTACATCTTACATTAGTATAAAACATGTTTAACATGTTTAACGCATCACCCCAATATCGCCCCCTCTCTGCCTGCGTGGAAATGTGGCTGCTAGACTTCACCCAGCAATAGCAAATTAAGGTTGGTTAGGCTAAAGGTGAGACTCGCACAGTCCTGCAAAGCACATGGGAGGTGTTTAGGGGGGGGAAGGGGGTCTTTATGGAGCATTCGATAATCTCTCGGAACTCGGAAATTCCGAGTTGAGTGACATCACGTCCGACAATCTCCCGTTCAAGCTACCACAACTTGGAACAAACATGGCTGCCTGCATGAATACGCTGCTGTGTGTTGTTGCTT
Source organism: Isichthys henryi (assembly GCA_026776945.1). Classification (NCBI taxonomy): domain Eukaryota; kingdom Metazoa; phylum Chordata; class Actinopteri; order Osteoglossiformes; family Mormyridae; genus Isichthys; species Isichthys henryi. The sequence goes on along the minus strand of JAODJX010000040.1, from coordinate 11,025,173 downwards.
TATATTTTAGCAGTTTTGGAGTAAGATTATTATTTCAGAGAGACAAACAAACAAGAAACACAAACTAGTCAAACCACATTTAAAGCTTTAAAAAATATTTGAGTACATTCATAGTGATGCTCTTTTGTTCGAGAGGCAAACAAACTACAAAACAAACAAAAAACACTAACAAGGCTGATATTGCTGCTAGGATACTGTTTACGGTCACGATATGGTATTCTCTAAATCGAACACGTGCAATTAAATGTATTAATAGTTAAAAATGTAACAAAATAAACATTTTTAAATAGTTATAAAATAGAAATACTGTTGACTGTGTAAGCTGCCATGTTGAAATGATGTCAAAGAGGAAACCCGGAGAACAAAATTCTGGGTGCGTTCCATTTGCCTTGGGATCCGATTTTCGGATTCCGAGATTACGTCACATCCACTAAAACCTCGGGAAAACTGAGTCAGACGCGTTCCATTTGCCAGAGAAGTAGCAATACCATGGACGCATATGAAAAAGCAAGACTTTTTGCTTAGCCAGACAACTTGTCAGATTTAAGGTACCTCAGTTTAAATGGCCTTTATCTTCGTTCACTTATAATTAATCCGAACTACCTTAAATCCGACAAATAATTCGACTAATCATGAAATCCAATTCTACCCCGGTTAATTGTTAGCCATTGCTAGCAATATCAGTTGATAACACATTACGCAAAGTGCTTTACGTATAAAACTGTAGCAACACGTCCACAGATAAGTTAGATGGTATAGTGTGTGCGACCGATTTAATGAGCCACAAATGAGAAGTAGTGCTTAAATACTACAACTTTCCCTTCTGTTGCTAAAGGGCGCAGCCGTCTTGGATTCTGAACTCGGGATCCTCTGTGCTGCTCTGAGATATTTCTCGGATCTCTGAGAAACGGGAGCGCGCATGTCGTCACTTCTGGCTTCAAAAGTCGGATTCCGACTCGGAATCCGGATTCCGACTCGGAATCCGAGTTCCGAGGCCAAATGGAACACACCATTAGTCTGACATCAACGTCATAAAAGAGGCATGTTTCCGACAGGAAGTGATGTTTTTTTGTGATGTTTTCATCCGAGTTCCGACTCGGACAGAGATAATCGAACGCAGGATTACAGTAGCGTGACTGGGGACTGAGCTGCTCTCAAAGTGAGAGGCGGGGGTGGGGAACTGAGAAGCGTGAAAGAGAGAGAAAGATGAGGAACCTTCGCAGCAGCAGAGACACGACCCGCGGAAAACGCCTGGAGATGTGGCCCCTCACCTGGATGTAGCGCAGGGCGCTCCTCAGCACGCTCAGGTTGGACGTCTTCTTCTCGTCCACGTTAGGGATGTTCCTCTTCAAGGTCTCGAAACACTCTTTCAGATGTGCGCGCCTGCGGAGGAGAGCAGGTAGCTGGTCAGCCTAAGGGGATATCCCAGCATGCTCAGCTGCGCCCATGCAACCCCGTCTAATGACCCACAAGCTCACGGACAAAACATGTATGGAACCACGTGCCCCCACAGAGTACAGCGGCTTCCACCGAACACAGAAGTACAAAGTACAAGAATCCCATTAACTGAAGTGTGACCTACATTCTAACAAAGAAGGGAGGCAAAGAGGATCTTCCATAGCAGAAACTGGGCAGTAATGGCTGGGGTGCCCATATGCTGAGTGAAATTCAGTCGATTTCACGCTCCAAACACTCTTACTGTTCCTTTCTCCGAAATACCCAACAGCAGACACTTCCTAAAACTCCCAGGGGCTACTTCTCCATGATTAACTAATCCATGGTTTCAAGTTTAACAAGTTTAAACTTGATCGAGTCATGTCGTTTCTTAAACGCAATTTCTGAGGTTTAATTCGTATACTAGCGTGTTGGCTAAAACAAAACTACGTGCCATTTACAGATAAACCTAACAAGAAATATCTGTTTTTTTCTGCGCCATATCAAGGCTATAACTGAAACTTGGGGTATATATGGTTTAGCTGTAATTAGCATAATATTAAGGCACTAGCCTGAACAGTTTTTTTTTTTTGTTTTTATGAATGGACAGCATTTTATTTATTTTTCATTAATGTATTACGTTGTTGCACCTGCCACAGCCTTAGTGCACAGTCTGTACTCCAGTGTCTGTCTTATACGCACGTTGCACTGCAGAACATCGACTACAGAAAACGTAAAAGGAAGAACCATTACTGTAAGCAGCTCATACTTGCAAGGTTTATTAGCAATCAAGCAATGCTTAACGATGTCTTCCTCGTTAGGCTATTGGCATGAAGGGGAACAGTAAGTCGTGTTAGCGAAACAAAAACATAGCATTACTATAACTGTCCTTCCAATTCAATCTCCCCCCATCAGAAAAAACACCATTAATACTAAAGAACATTTTAAAATAACAAAAAAAATAATAATTATTGGCATGCAGGCGCCATGCATTTCTTGAAATATCACCAAAAACATTTAATTTTATTAATGAATTTTAAAAAGTTAGAATGACACAATAGTGCAAATACAAAAAAGGCTGTTATATTTTGGATCTTTACAACTGTAGGACTGTCACTGTCGATTACATCGATAATTGAGTAATCTACCGATTAATCTGACGATTCATCAAGCAATCATTATATTTAATATAATATAACATATTGCAATTGGCTCGAGGCAGGAAGCAACCACCCACTGCATGGTGCATACCTAGTCACGATCTAGTTGCATGTTTTCAGACAGTGGAAAGAAACCAAAGACGGTTTGCACGGGCAGAATATGCAAATTCCACACACATACAGTGGGGGTGTGCAGTGATGGCACTGCCGACAGTGACACTGCGCCGCCATCAGCTTGCACACTGTGCGAGGTGAATATCACCATGGTATTCTATGCTCAGGCAATTATCAAACAGCAAGGATCCCAGGAGTCTGCTGGATTAAGACTATCAAGTTGTGCAAAAACATTTTAACTCGGTCGAAGAAAACATAATTTAGCGCTTTGCAATTGCGATGATTGTCAAAATGACGTTAATGGCAGGCTAAATGGCACAAGCCTAACCCTAACCTTGCATTAATGACTCAAATTTGACTGTCTTCTTGTAAGACGTACTTGCATTGTAGTCGTGCTGTGCTGATACTTAAGTTCAGCTTTGCAATACTGACGGACTGCATTTTTATTCATTTTAATGCATAGTGCTTCCACGTAAATGACGCTTCCGCTCTTTATTATGGACCCTCATCCGCTATGTGTCGTCTCACATCCGCCATGTTGTTGAAGCAAAATTTTTAAATCAATTCTTTTTAATAACGGAGCAATCGAGTTTAATCGAATAACTGTGACAGCTCTATGCTCCATACGTCTCCTCATATGCAATGTCAATTTGTAGCAAAGTTTGTTTTCGTAATACATCCGGTTCAGCAGTAGTTATTTTAATACGGCGGTCAGGAAGTCAACACACAGCTGAGTGTTAAACTCCTGATAAAAAGACCAGTTTAGCTGAACCCGCTTAACAGTGCCGCTAAACCACAGTTAAGATGACGACAGAGCAACAGCCCCACAAGGTCACAAGCCCAGCTTCACGTTACTACCCGCCCCCATCCAGCCAGGTCACAAAGCTGGGATTGACTAACCTGTTTTTCTCCAGTTTGTTGTGTACTTCACGAGTCCCGGCCCTGCCAGGACAGGAAACAACATGAGGCGTTACTTCATCAAACCAAACACGCGCTGTGAACGAGGACGTCAGAGCTGCTCAGCAACTGTGCAGATTCAGCAGTGCCACTGTGCCTGAGTCTGGCTCATGCAGATGAATACACCATCTGAGGCTATGGTCTACACCTCTAAGACGCTGCTATACTCTGTTATAACAAGTCCAGCCTATAGCCAACCATATCTGAATCCTTGAAACACGCTTTCTCCAGCAACCACAAACAGGCATGCTCACGTACCCCCCTGGCCTCCTCCTCATGTCTGGCTGCCGGGTGTCCTCCAGCACTGGACTGGGCCGCCCCACCGGCGTCACCTGTCCCTGCATGATGGCGGAGCCAGGGAGCAAGGCATGCTGGGAGCCAGCTACCACAGCACTGGGGTGGGACCGCAGCTGCTGGTTCTGTGGCTGAGGGCTCCCGGAGTCCATCAGGGGCCCCACCTCTGTCTTCACCTGCGCCAAAAGAGGGCGCTGCTGTGGCGAGGAAGACAGGACATCCTTCCCAGGGACAGGCAGTGGGAGAGCCGATACCACAGGAATCGGGATGACGGCGATGGGCATGGGGGGCGGCGGTGGGAGCGGCACCAGAGAGGGGCGGACCTCCAGGTGCGATTCCTCCGCCCAGGTCACGTGGTTTACCCTCACAGGCTGGACCAATGAGGATACTTCTGAAGATCTCTGCTCCGCCTCCCGCTCTAGGGTTACCTTCTCCCGCACTTCTCCTTTTGAGGAAAGAGAAAAGCGCAACCAGTTAGGAGCCAAACAACCCTGTGTTTATACCAGGCCTGTTTCATCCAGGTTTGTGACTAGGAGGTGGGCTGGTGGGGGGGCAGAGTAACAGACCCCCATCTGGGAATCGAGCCAGCAGAGTCTTCCAGGAATGGACACAAACCAGCAATGCAGCCTGACCTTTGACCTCAGACTCTCCATGGAAGCCGCAGGCATCCGCATGCCCGTGGTCTGTTATTTACCACATTATCTGTGTCACACAGAACCTACAGAATGTGAAAACTAGACAAGTTCTCTCTCAAATAGAGGTGCACAACATACAGAGGAAACAAATCGGTATATGCCGATATTTGTTATAAATCAAGATATCGGCATCAGTCTGATGTGTCAATCTTGACTGATAGTTATCAGTATTCAAAGGTAACGGCACCAGAGCCATAACTCTACAATACATAACTAGACATAGCTGCTACAATAACAGAAATAACTGCATTAGACAATCGGCCATTTTCAGTAGTGGAGGGCAAGGGATTCTGTCGGCTCGTTCAGCAATCAGGACCTCATTAGAGTCACCAAAGTGGGCTGATGTCTCACTGTCTGTTGAGCAGGGGAAGGGCCGATCAATCGCGTGGTCCAAAAATACAGGACAAATCTCGTCCTAGAATAGGTTCAAAATGGGACGCAGCATTTTATTTCTTGATACAGGATGAGTGGCGACTCTTACTTAGACGACGTCTCAAAGTACCGGTCTGCGGGACAGTTTTATACGGCCTGCGGGACAGTTTTATACGGCCTGCGGAATTGTTTTTCATTCATTAATAAATCTGGCCAGCACAACGATCTTTCGTTGTCCACAAAATTAAAAAAGACATAACGTTAAAACCCGCCCCCCCCCCCACAAGTGGCTCTGAGGTTAGCTGGATATCGGTATTGGTTATAGCAGACAAAAATACATTTCCACGTCGGTGTACCGCTACTCCCAAGATTAAGCCCGACCGCCACTGCCCTGCGTGGAGTACGTCCACCGTGCCATCAGGACCAGAAGCACTGGGAATGAAGCCATCAACCTTTTCAGATGTAAATCCCACGACAAAACAGGGGTGCATGTATGTAGACAGGCGTATGGTCCTGACAACCCACGGCACTTAGGCCCGATACATGGGCAGGATTAACGCAGCGAAACCAAAAACGGAACCTGAGCGTTCGCGTGCTCAGCAGATTCCCATCCCAGAAAGACTCGCGTTCGTCTGGTCTGCATCTGCTGCCGGTGCCTTGGACACACTGGCTGGTCGACATGGCAACAACCTCTTTTAGGGAAAGAGAAGCTCTCTTTCACTTCTGCCTCTCTGCACCCAAGGGGCGTGTTTCCTGAGACGGACAGGAGGGCAGAGGAGAAAGCTGAAACCGGACAGGTGAGCCAAAATACTAAAAAACACCCAGGGTTCATCACAGACCTACAGAATTAATTGTCTTGGACTACTTATGGTCAGTAGTAGAGATGTACGATATGTCAATTTAAATATTGGTATCAGCTGATGTACATTACAAACCAGGATGTCAGCACTGGTCCAATGTGGCAATATTGGTTAATATTACTGGCCGATATTAAGACTTCAGAGGTATCAGAGGCAAAGACAGAACTACTAATATAATGAAGATGATTGCATCAATCTTTGAACCATTTTCCGCAGAGGAAGATGAGAGATTTATTCAGCTCATTCACCACTTAAAACCTTGTTACAGTCTCCAATTTGGCTGATGTCTCACTGACTGCATTATACAACGTGGTCAGTACCCAAGTAATGTCAGCAACATCAGTTTCACGACAGATTTTCGGAACTCGGAGGTTAGCCGGTTATCGGGAATATTAGGCAAAAATATATTGGTTATCGGTATTGGCCAACATTTCTACGTCAGTGCACCCCTAGGCAGTAGCACCACAGGCCCTGGGGCCATCCAGGATGAATCGCATCCAATCTGTGTGCCAACATAATCTTTATAAGCAGCCAACCCCGACTAAGGCATACTGCCATTATGACGGACATCCAGCCCCGGTCTCTAGGCAACATGACAACAGTGCAGTGAAGCAGTGAATCCTGGATCATGGCAGCACTGACAGGCGCGGGGAAGGGGGTCACATAACTCGGAGTCACCCTCGGTCCAGGTTCGGCACAGCACGAGACCCGCATGCGTCACTAAGCCTCTTACTTGGGCACACACAAAGGGGCACATCCCGAATTAGGCTTGTGGGACGTGAGCCGATTTAAAGATCAGTGACAGTTCGGAGCATTCTGGGAAAATGACATCACAAAATATCAACCTTTAGAATGCGGTAAGTGCCAGATGAGACAGGCAATTTTCAGAACACTTTAATTACTGTGAATACAACAATAATAATAATAATAATATACTCATTCATCTAGATAAGTACAGGACACGAGGCAAGGGTACACCCTGGTCAGAATGACAGTGCATTGTCATCATCTTCATTACTAGAAGTAGCAGTATTATACCGTAATAATTTCGATTTTGGAGTCTAAATACAGAGCAGAATATGAGAACTGTGCAAACTTTAGTAAATCATAATTCTGAAGCTTGTGCTTTAGTGACAGACCCATGGTGGCCAGCTAGACGTTTACCACAGCAAAGCAGAGTTCATCTGGGGATCCGGATCCCGGGCTGTGCAGCAGTGCTGCGGCAGCTGCTCAGACCAAGGTCACGCGTGCCGACACAGCCGGAGCCACACAGCGGCACTTTGTGTCTGCAGTTTGAGGGAAGCCCCACACACAGCAACACTGCCGAGGTGGGGTGAGGGGTAGCAGCTTCTGTCCCACAATACACTGCACCCTACACACTGCAATACTTAGGGTCTAAATAAGCCGTATCGCTCGGCTTACTGCCCCACTGTAACCCAAAGAAAAACACTTTCTATATTAAGTAGTTGGGCAGGCCTGGTACCAGCTGTCCCAAACTAGGCAAAGCGTAAAGGAACATGAGTGGGTGTCACTGAGAGCAATGACAGCATCAGGGACCATGAATACCAGCCCAGAACAGCACTCTGAATGGGACCTGCAATCAATATCACCTTACAGAACCACTAAAGCAGTAAAATTCACTACCAGTTGCAGTGAGACACTCTAGCAGAGAATAACAGACCTAACATAAACCGAAGTTCTCTGCTTGAGGAATACCATTGCTGACTGGCGGGGGAGAAGAGTACGTTCCAGACAAAGGAAGGTGTTCAACACGAGTGGAGACGCAAGGAGGGCGGGCCAGCGGAATTCCAAGAAGCACAAGCAGCCAATCACATCACTGCACATTGCGAAGGCCTGCCTTCCACTCCCACCCAATTACTGCAGCACAGCCAATCAGTGCAAGCTTTCTGAACAGGAGGGGGCAAAAAAAAAAAAGGAACAGAGGGGTTTGGGGAGACGGGGGTTGCCATGGAAGCAGTGCCAATAGAATCAGCAGACACAGAGGAGCGGCCCTCCACATGAACGCAAAAGGCGACAAGCCCAATCCTGCAGACTGGACACAGGATTCCAGAGAGCCAGCTTCCAACAGGTCACTGCTGTTCAGAGCGCATTTCCTATAAATCCACTTGAGAAAAGCACACAATTACACTCATATATTTAAAAAATTAAACCAATAAAATTCACGGGATATTAAGCACCCAGTCTGTGACCAGTCATTACTGGGAAGCTCTCAAAATGTCACTGCCACATGGCAGTGTATCTATTTGTCCTTAAATAACTACATGTAGACACCTCTGAAATAAAGACTTCCTTGGTGTTTCAAATTTACAACAGCTGGGGGTTAACTTCACGAAAGTAAACCCCGATTTGTTTCAGAGCATCTTAAGCTGCCTGGGGGGCAATTACTTCTTTGGACTCATTTTGAAAGTTTGTCCTAACACGTTTCGCAGAGGCATTTCCTGCCTACAAGCACCCTGCCTTCCCGCATCTGTGACAAGTGCGTCACAACGCAGCCGCGTACTGCGGATCTGAACCGCGGAAATCGTTCTTCCCTCAGGCCGTCATCGCTACAGCAGCCGCAGCAAACGTTTCACGGCCAGGGTGACCAAGTATCCCAGGCGCAAAATCCTCCGTAATACCGCAAATCCCTCTGTACCATCTTAATGCAAGAAAAGACGCGTTATATAACGGCGCAGCACACGACTGCCCCAGATCCTCCCCCCTCCGTGACCCGCGCCCGGCACCGATCCGACAGTGCGGCACAACGCAGCACGACGCGCACGTGCAGAGCGGGGCGGGTCCCGAGCACGCGGTGTCTCCTTGTAGGAGTGGACGGGCCGACACGTCATCAGCCCCTGAAAAGCCATCTAGCACGGCATGATAGCATGAACGCCACATAAAAAACCGCTGATATCCAAATGCAAACGCACATGGTTCTTACCCCCCCCGGTGTGCAGCAGCTGGACGGGAGACTGACTGAATCCGCTCTTCAGTCTGCCCAACGTCAAGACTTTACAGTAAAAAAAATACATATACGTTTGCTACCGTCCTCCAGACGACTTACACGCAAAGCTATGGCTCTGTTAGACTTTGAATATTTTCCTTTTTGCCGGTTATGGTAGCTCGCAGTCGTTCCCCTAACTGGGGGGATTAACGTGATGTAAGGCTGGCGGAGATCTCCCTGGCATCGCTTTGCTAGACGCATGCACCTCATGGGTACGTGCAAGCCGATTTGCACCAGACGCTTATGTGTAGGAACGAGCCGCAGAAGTGCTAAACCTACGTGAAATCGTGTCACGAAGAGAATGACCTAACACCCACACACACAGACGAGCGCACAGAGGGGGTGCTCGTTGACATAGGCAACCCAATTACCAAAGATGCAGCCTGAAATAACTGGAAACCCCTAGAGAAGCGCTCGGTGGCTAGATGCTGCGTAATATAACTGGCTGCACATCAAGTAGTTCAGCTGTCATTCACGAAATAGCATAGTTCAAAGAGCGTGACCGTCAAGTTGACATGTAGCATGCTGCACGAACAAGTCACAAGTCTACCTATCTACAGCCGTCTTGCTTTATTGGCAAGCAGGCGCGCTGAAGACCCGCAGCCATCCCGGAGAATCGGTTCTGAAGCACCTCTTGCATACATCTTGACCCAATGTCCCTCTGCTTACCACGTGTGATCTCCTGCTGTTGGGCTTGCCACTCCAAAAACCTGGCTGCTTCTAATAGCGTCTCGATGCTCATCTCGTACCTCTGCGGGCTCTGACTGGCAGGCGAACACGGCAGGTATGCACCGAGGGGGATCGGCTTTGTGCTGTAGTGCAGGACCCCTTTCCGGTCTACGGGATGGGGAAGAAGTATCCGGATCCCCCTCGTAAAAAGGCTTTCAGGCACGTTCAAGGGTTGCAACAAAATGGCGATGCAATAACAGAAAACATAACAAGGCAAGAGGCATACCGCTCAGAGAGCACTCCCCCTCTTCCACGGCCTGTTAGATCTACTTT